>JAOBAT010001241.1:0-33522 GCA_026413305.1 Hydrozoanthus tunicans
TATGGCTGTGTATCGGTTGATACATTGGCCGATTCATGTATCGACCGATACGATAAGTTTCTCATCGACACTCTGCCAACATACCACCGATATACTGCCGATATGCCGCGGTCCGCTACTTGACCGACATAGCGGTCGAGTAGCGGAGGGGTATCGGCAAATATACCGGCTGACATACTGCCGAGTATCGATTGGGGTATCAGCCGATACAGCGACCGATATAACGACCGCTAAATCGGCCGGTATAGCACCGAGGTGGGTGAAAGTACACATGATCCTTTATTGCTTGCATTTTGTGTAAAATTATCCAGCAGAATAAATTTTGCCTTTTTTCTGCTGCATCAAGAGTGCTTAAAAATAAAAATGGGAAAAAAAAACATTTTTATTTACTGGAGATAATAAGGGTGCAAAAATTCCAAGAAATTCTTAATTTCATTTTTCATCCTAAAATCATCACTTACTGACTTAGGCCGTTTTTGCACCAAGCTCTTGAATTATTGCTCAATATATTTCAATCGATTATCAGCTTGGATAAATACTGTGTAAGAAATGTTCTTCTTTTCACAAGCTTGTTTTTTCTCAGAAAAAAAACCTGGTTCAAACCCAAAATCCTTTTATTACCACTTGTCTAATAATTCATGTGAGTATGTAGAGCATCTGACCAATAATCAGAGGGTTGATCATGGGTTCCACTCTCATTAGGGATTTAAAAATATTTTCTTTTGAGGAGAAGAAGCTTGTGACAACAAGAACATTTCTTCCATTCAAACTATTTATATTATATATTTTAAACTGACTATTTGTTGTCTCAATCTGTAAGCTTTTGATTCTCTTATAATAAGATCCATTAATACTTCGACACAGATGGCAACCATGATACAATATAAGATATAATTTTTACAGTACCCGGTTAGACCTTAGTAAAGTTTTTAACTAGAATGTTTTTGGTCACATTGACAATATAGACCAAAACAGGTTTAAAAATAATATCTTGTTGTTTACAGCCACTTCAGTTAAAACTCTACTTGGACCATGCCACAGGTATGCTAGCCTTCTTGTGAAACTGTGTGTTTTAAATAGACTTTTTAAAGCATTTTAACTTGTAAATCTAAGTTAAATCATTTCGGTCACCCAGGATTTATGAGCTGTAGTTTGGGTGCTTTGATAAATTCTTTCCATCTGCTTCTGTCAATAGTTAGTACAGGTAATCCTACGACTTTGAGTGCATTTTGGAATTGATTTGCAGGAGTGAGTTTTTCAAAAAGAATTAAGATTTAACAAGCCAGCAGGGTGGTTCATGTTCCTCCATTTTCAAAACATTGTTTTTTTCTTCACTCTGGGTCTTCCACACTCTGTGCCAAAATGTTGTACTTTTGGAGATGTTGACATTTGTTGCACCACTTGTCAGTTCTTTGAAATAAATCTTTGACTTTGTTCATCAGCCATTTTTCTTGAATATTTCAAAATTTCCGCACAAATTTTGTCATCAATTTACTTAATGTCATTGGCTCATAAAATCTGCTATTGTCTTTCAGCCAATAGCATTCCATATTATTTTGATTATTTTGTAATTTGCACTGGTATTACTCTTTGCACTGCAGGTGTTACACATTTTTGCACAAATTTTTGTTTCAAAATTAGATTGTAGGCAAAAACAAATGATTGTTATTAGAGATGTTCTTTTGTTTAGTCATTTGAAGTTTTTGTCTTATTGCCTTAAACACTGTTGTCTCTAAGATTTGAACATTCTTCAGTGCAGAGATTGTACGATTGTGGAGAAAAATATTATTAACTCTGTTTTTATAATTACACCTTCCATCTCATGCAGTGTAAAGTGTTGCGTATCAGATGATGATGAGTTTGTTATCTGTAGCAATGCTGCTAAGTTGTTGCAGTTTATAGATGTTGAGGTAAGTAACAGTGTAACTTAATTGTTTGTAACTTGGTATATGATCAGATTACATTACAAACTCAAAGTTAACACAATTATATACTAACTTAATGTCAAGAATAACAATATTTTATCGTTAAAAACTGTTCAAGATGATCAAGCTAGGCCTTGCCCTTAGACTATACTACATTACTAACTCCAAATTAACACAATTGACAAAAAAAACATTTTTGTCTTTGACTTGTAATGCAACATAGTCCATGAAAAGCAATTTCACCTTCTTGAATGTTGTCTTTAGGTTGCCATTTGTCCTCTCTTCATGCTTACTGTAAATGCTCTAGATAATAAGTCGCAGGGGGCTTATTTATTTTTAGACCTTTTTTATTTTAAACAAGGGGCTTATTAGAGAGAGAGGCTGGGCTTAAAAGCGAGGGGCTTATATATAAGAGCGATTATTGTAGGCTTTGTGAAGGAAAGTAAAGTGGTGCATTTATAGGGCACCTTTTCCATGATTATGCTCAAAAATGCTTTAAAATGGTCAGTTTAGCTTGAGCAAACTGGGAGTATATGTAGGTGCTTCCGGCAGCGACTTTGGCAGGAGCTGCAAGGTAAATTTGGGATGCACAACCCAACAAGTGCAAAGAGCACAAGCTTTCTAGGGGGTCCAAGTGCATGCTTCCTCAGAAAATCCCCCCCTGCATATCTGTTTAATTGCATTATGTAAGAATTCTGTTGTTTTTCTCCAGCACCCTGCAGGTTTTGTCATCAATGATGCTTGTCAGGGGTTGCACAAGATGTATGGAAAGGGTTGTAAAACCTTGGTCTGTCTGATTGGCTTCTGGTCCAGAGCTGCTGAAAACCTACTAAATGAGGTATTGGTTTTGTTATGTTTTTTGTAATTATTATGTTTCAGCCACTGATTTTGTTTTATCTGTCTATGTTTAGTTACCGTATACTCCAGTCATAACAGTAAAAATCGTGACTGGTTTGGAATTTTGCTGCTTGTGTTGCAAAAATTAAATCACAGAGAATTACCATCTTAGATTTTGACGTCTGTGCAAGGCAAACAGTACAACAAAACATTTTTAAGTTCCAAAAAACCAGATATTTTTTTCTCATTAGCAAGTTCCTTGCCCAGGATGTCATCATTGGACAAGGAACTTACTAATGAGGAAAAAAAAGTCTGGTTGTTTTTAAACTTGGTCCAATCCCAAATTGGTGCTCTATGATTAGAAGAAAAAACTTTTTCCTATTGTCCTTTGTTATGCTTTCAGAACGTCAAGTTTTTCCAAATTTAAAAAGGAAAGTAACATATGATAATTTGATTTGTTGAAAATTATATACAGGGTTTGTACAGGCCCTGGAAATCCTGGAAAACCATGGAAAAGTTATGAAGCCCTGGAAACCCTGGAAAAGTCCTGGAAATGTTTTACTAAGCTCTGGAAAATTTCATAGAATTTCATTGAATTCGCTAAACAATGCATTTTTTTTTCGTTTCAAGTAAAAATCAAGATTTAAGCCTAAGTTTTGTATGTCGTTATTACATTAAGTTTGATAAATACGAATTTTGTTTTTAAAGGTGATAGTTAACATTATTATTTTCGTTTTGGGTTTAAAGAGCCCTAGGAAAGTCCAGGAAAAACGAAAAAAAAGCCCTGGAAAACCCTGGATTTTTGAAAATCTGAAGTTGTACATAATTTTGTTTCTATTTCTTCTTGAGAAGAATCTCAGCCGGTCATGATCATCATTATCAATGCTTATTGTGCCCACAGACACAATAGGGAGACACAAATAGGGGAATGCTGATGACGACGGCAGAGAATAATAATGATCAATACAATTTAACTGCACGTTGGAACGCACCATCCTAGCAACCTGTATGCAGTTGACCAGAAAGTTGCAACGTCAAAAGCTCCGTTTTGAAGTTTTTATGACTACGAGAACGGTCTACAGAAAATTTGTCAATTTTCGTTTACCTTTAAGATATTAACTTTAATCTTTTTGTGTTTACAAAGCGTAATTCGGACAAAAAAAGCAAACTAGCCAAATGTGATCGAAAAGAGCAAGTAGGAAGTGTGTTCTCTGTAAATCGTAGTCACTGATGTTGCAAACTCCTTAACAGCTCCCCAACAAATGTGTAAGAGTCATCTTCTGGGTCTAAGCCACAAACGTTGTTCTTACCTGTTTCTGAACTTTTTCAGGGAGTGCCTGTACCAGTTATCGTGAGATTATTTCAAGAAGCTTTGGACCACTGTTTGTCTGTACTAAGAAATGTAGCCATTCCATTGGATGTTAGTAAATTGGAAGTGCATCAAACAACAGACAGCAGTTCTGCAACCCTTAAAGGAAACATCGAGACACCGAGTAGATTTATCTATAAGGAACTCAATCCAAATCGTCTGAACTTTAATTGTGGTACTAACAAGTCAGAAGACAACCACCCTTTATCAGATTGTCGAGAAGAAATGGGATACTTGGGCATTAGAGGTAATCTCAGTGCATACTCAGAAACGTCGAACGTTAAGTTTGGAACAAGTGACAATATTTGCTTTGAGTCTTCAGGGGAAGAGGTTGAATCATTTGATGACGACCAAGATGTTTCGTGGTTTTTTGGTTCTCATCCAAATTCAGAGCCATTGGGTTGCAAACTATATAGTGACCGTCTTTCTGGATGTACGCCTTCTAAACAGCTTCCAACACCAAAGCAAAGCAAGGAAAGACACACGGGTGTTTTGGTAGATGATGTTTTGAAAGGACATACCGAGAACTGTAGTGATGTCCAAACAAAGACCGGCGGTTGTTGTACATTCGATATGTCACCTTGTTTTGGCAATTCTTCAATTTCTAGCTGTAACAATATGCATACATCAGCTTTGGATACCATAACAGGACTTAAACACAACATCCAAGCTTGCACCGAAGCACTAACGACAGAATCAGTAACACAACAACACTGGTGTAAAAAACGTGATACCTTCTCTACAGATCTTTCAGTATCAGAGCAAAAGTTTGGTAAAACAGGGCCAACACTTGTGCAGAACCCGGAGTTGTGCACAAGTCTTGATGTTCTTCTTCAGAAGAAGAAAGAGTTGATCAAACCAAGAATTTCTTCGTTATCAAAGTACTCTCGATCCATTTCTACTCGTGAATTTTCACAAGGTAGTCAGAATGAATCAACTTCTGACAAATGTTTGTCAATTCTTGTCAGCAATGATAATCCAGGAAAAAATCTTGTCTCAAAAGACAACAAGGATGATGACGAGTTTTCGTCATGCTTTGACGATGTACCAGCCATCGCAGATGGTGCTTCAAAAGTTACATCTGCTTCTTCGTCCAAGAATCCAAGTAGTACGACCCAGAAACCGACGGCAAAACTGAAAAGAAACAAAGTTGAAAAAAAGTTAACAAATCTGCTGCAGCAACAACAAAAAGAAACTGTAAATACCCAGGGTATAATAAGCCTGTCAAAGTATTCGCGTTTGTTCTCGGGGAAAAAACCATCTTATAATGAAAAGCAAGCATTGTCAGTTGTCTCGAACAAACCAAAAAAAGCTTTAGATGTGGCCTTTGTGTCTTGTTCAGTGAACACACACAACATTGTAAGACATCTACCAGAAACACCAGTGGAATCTGTGAGAGACTTAACTGTCCTTGGCAAAAGACTAAGCCATGGGAGGGACAAAGAAATGAGCTTAGCCGTTCAGGTAGTAAAGGGACAACTCAACAAAATAGGAAACCCGTCGTCTGTTGAAAAAGAAGTTGAAACAAACTCAATCCACGTGGAAACAATCATTGGTCCTTCAATAAAAGAGTCGAGAGTTGTTAATGGACTTATTATTGAGATAGAAGATACTGAAATAAATCTTCTCGAGCGGTACTTTGGCAAACCATTGTCAGTTGTATTGGTGAATGGCGACATTACTCCACAATTTCAACATCTTGGATTCAAAGAAGCGACACCAATAAAGCAGATACTTTGCACCGAAGATGACTTAAGGAATTTAAAAAATGAAAACAATTTGTGGCTGGAACGAATTTCGAAGGCATTAAACAAGCTCAAAGTAGATGTGCTAGTAGTCAAGGGTGTGGTCGACCATACGGTAGCTGATCTTTGTAGGGCAATCGGCATTCTTGTGTTGGAAAAGGTGATGCTCTCGAAGTTACAACTTCTCTCTGTTAGCTGTGGGGCTACACTCGCAACGTACTTGACAGACGTGCGCTCAACGGATGTTGGTGGACCGATAACCTTGGGTTTCTTTGAGTCTGGGTGGATACCATTTAAATATAAGAATTCGTTCACTAAACTTACCTCTAAGCCTGTGCGTCAAACACACTTTGTTGTTATTAGTAAAGGACTCAATAAAGGAAAACCAGCTTCTACAAATCTCTCCCTCCTACAAACTGTTATAATTACTGGACCTTCAAGAGAAATCGCGTGTGACTCAGAGATGAGTTTCTGGAGCTGCCTTCATAGCCTGAAGAACGCATTAAACCGTAAACTAATCCTACCGGGCGCTGGAAGCTCTGAGAGAGCGTGCATACAGGAACTCGACCGGGTTCAGCAGAAAAGTAAGTGTATCGCGCTTCTTTATTTAGTTACGTTAGAAAAAAACAAACAAAACCTATAATGCTTTGATACGTCTATAAAAAAAAAACAACAAACTTTATTTAAGTGTCAAAGTATTTAGCTTAAAGTAGCTAATTGGGGACACGTTTAAACAAATACGACTACAGTTAAGAACCCAACTGGTTGGAGGCAGACCTGTCGGCTATTTACAAGCGTGGTAGATTTAACTCTGGGATCACCGAAGCCAAATCCTGTCAGTGGCTAGAGTGGGATTTGAACCCGGGATAACTGCATGCAAATCTGGCACCCTAACCACTGAGCCACGCTGCCTCCCCCCCCCCTATAACATTTTTGACTCAAGGTGACACGGGAAAATAGGCAATAGGACTCGAGGCCCTCTTCAAAGTCTACCGCTTGGGGCTTACTGTTTAACGCCCTTACCCGAAGGGTCTTATTTTTTGCAGATGATAGATCAAAGGAAGCTTTCAGTTGTTTTTGAGATCCAGAGTGAATATCCATGCAGCTGGGAGTCTAATCCTAGCGTCCCGCATGACAGCCGCGCCAACCAGCTGTTTTAATGTATATCGAGCAGTTTTTGTTGGATAGTGGACACGTTTGCAACTGCAGGTTGCAAGTTGCTGCCATTATTCAGCTAAAACCCGATTTTACCTAAATTAAGAACACCCACACCATTTGACCCATCAGTTAGAGCCGTAAAAAGCGATTTTTCTTGAAACAAAACATCCATATAAATGTGTCTTTCGTTTAAAAGCCGGGTCGAGTTCAAAGGCTGACTGGCGATAATCCCAGGTTAACTCTTAACAAAACCTATTGGTTGTCATAATAATAACAAAAATTACAGTTCTTATTGCGCCATATGTGGAGCATTTACAAATACAAGTAGATACAATAATATAAAACTATAACTATATTTATATGGCTATATGATAAAATATAAGTGAAGACAATTGATATTAAATATGTAACTATACAAGACGATATTCATCATAAGAAAGCTTCTCTAAGCAAAAATGTTTTTAGACCGTTTTTAAAACTGTTTAGGGTTTGTGTTTCACGTAAAATGTCAGGTAGTCTGTTCCAGTTTTTTGGTCCGGCTACGTCGTAGTAGCTAACCCTGAATTAGGGCAAATCGTCTCTTGAACAACTCGGCCCAGATAATTTTTTATGTAGTTTGGTACTTTTGACATTTGAAAACTTTGTTTGAAAAGGGTTAAGACTGATCTGCAGAAATTTGTTTTCTTTCATTTATCAGTGGAAGCGGCTAAAAGACCTGTTACAAGGCTCTGGACTAGTGGAGCGCTCGACGAGTTCCGTCCAGCGGTGTACACCGCTTTTGTAAGCGGTTTGGAAGCCTATCTTATGTCAGTGGTTTTTAACAGTGGCCTCTTTGAATCAGGTTCTCAAGCCTTTACGTTTCTCAAACAACGACTGAAAGAGGAAGGTGGCCAGGCGTTGCCAAATTTGGTATCTTGGCCCTTGTCACATGTTCAACGAGCAGATGATCTAGGTGACTCGTGCAAGGCAAGCCTTGGAAAACGCAAGGATTACACTAGAAACCATTCTTTAGTCGAAAAAATGTTACAGGAAAACGACGAGTATGATGAGATGCAGGCACAGTATGGTTCTAATACGGTGTGGGATGATTTCGTCAGTAAGTGCGAGGCTTGGCGGCGAGCTGTTGGAGTGGTACTTGTACTGTTGCAGTCAGATGTCCTTATAACCACAGGTGTGAAAGACAATACCAATACGTAGAATCTTTAATCAGATAGCCAATAACCAGCTCTTGTGCCAGATTACAAACGATAGCCTGGTCTGTTCTATCACTTTGAGGCTGAAAGTGAAATCTCATTGATAAACCACAGCTGTCACGACATTACAAAATCAGTTTACACATCCTGAACTTTGTGAACTTCCATGCACAGTCTTAGTGTCGTATACTTTCCTACTGCATCCTTTTTACGTGCTTCCAAATGGAAATCAGTTATCGGGTTGGCAACTCCTGCTGCCTGCTTTTCCCAAAACGCACTGTGACCCATGTTCATCTGTGTACAACTACCTGATGAAAACCCTATTCTTAGAATCAAAGAACTCTTAATTGATAAGTACTACCAGTTTACAATCGTCAATTAGTAATGTTAAAGGAGAACCGAAGTCCAAAAATTATTTTGGCTAAGAAACCATGTTTTAAAGTGTGATTACTAAGTTCCTTGCATGAAACGCCAGGAAACAGATGGCTTTTCACTTGTAAGACATTGCGGTGTTTATGACGTTAATAGTGGTCGGGAGAATGTTAACAACAATACAAGCTTTTTTTGTATACAACTCGAAGAAGTTGCACAATGTCTTTGTCTTTTATTTAAAACGATTGATAAAGTTCAGCTTTTAGGGTTTGCTTTACTACCGAATTTGCTCAGCCAAATGATCCCCACCACTGACATCATAAGCAAGTCACAACATCGTATGGGACAAGGCAACAACCATTCACAACGCTGTTACAAGTTACTCGAGTGGTGAGACTGATTGTGCATTCCGAAAGAGGTGGTTACCTGTACAATTGTTGTTAGTGCAAACAAGAGTTTCACCAGTTTTGGCTTCTCTGAGCCTCGTTTAGAAGTTTTATTAGGTCCGCAAGGCATTGTGGTATAATTTACAGCCGCCATCTTCTTTTTAATTGTGTATCGGTTCCGCTCGACCGAGACGACGGCGCTTAAGTCCCCGGATAATAAAGGAAGCGCACTTCAGTTGAAAATTTTTGCCCGTAAATGGTGTCCTTCGATAAAATAACTTCTCACTTTCCCTGATGAAGGTTGGAGCAAAGAACAGAAACTCCGGATTTGATTTCGTTTCAGTTTTTTAACGCCTGATTCAAGTCCTTCCTAAAAACACTAAAGTAATTTTTTCTAATTTCTTAATTGGTTTCGTTGGAATGCTGCAAAGTAAATTGGTTCGCGGTTGGATTATACTAGTAAGATTTTGCTTTATAGCTTACAGAAAAAATGTTTTTACGGCGGGGTCATGTAATCGTAAGCGCTATGTTGTTGCCTGGCATGTTTAGACCGGTCCTAAAACACGAATCCGATGTACTTTTATAACTTTTTGAGTTTAAAAAAAATTCTATAGTGTGAAGGAATGTAAGCACTCAGTATTTTTTTTTTTCACATTCCCTTCAAAGAGGGCGGGAGTGGACAAGCCAAAACGTTGGACAACCAGAAAAACGTTTTAGAAATTTGCTTATGAGCTTCTCTATCCTTACAAAACTATTCTTATCGCTAAGGAGGAAAGAGCTTTCGGAAATAACGGAAAAAACACTGGAAATGACAACAATCTTCTTCTACGAAATACAAAAATACGCTTGAAACCAGCACTCGTTGCTAAATTTTACCTGTCAAAACAGCCACCATGTTATGTCCTCTAATGTTGCCATTTTTAAGGGAAGTTCGGTAGCAGCTGTTGTGATACACGTGCAGTTTGTAGTGCCATTACTAAACATTAATTTCCAGCGGGCTAAATCGAAATGTTGCAAAAGTGTAAAACCCAAGTGTGTAAAGTTGCTTAAAATAAAGAGTTGCTGGATTATTTATTTTGAATTTGTATGCAAAAACAGGGCGAGGTATTCATTCCATTTAAACGTTACATATATATACGTTTTACTCTCAAATATAGAGACTAGTTTAATTTAATGTACTCGGAAACAAAAAGCCGAATGGAGCTTAACAAACATCTCGAAAGTGGCGGGGTATAAACAGCTCAAGTATAGTGTTTTTATCGGTTGCTTATTCAAGGTAGCCCTTTTGATAAATTTCATTGTAACAGATGTTTGTCAGTCTTTTTCAGCATTTGCTTGTTTTTGCATAGAAGGAACATTTTATCATTTGAACTTTTCTTGCGTGCATGAAGCTTACAAGATTTGCCCTGTTACGATCACCACGCCTGTTGCCTGGCCAGAGTCGGTGCAAACGTACTCATCCGCATGAATTTTAAAAGATGATGTTTGGAAATAAAAAACCAAAACGCACAGTAGGTTGTCTTGAATAAATGCTGCTTAAAAAGTGTCAGACAAACGAACAAACAGTATCATCGGCAAGTTCAGTTGCCTGTGAGGTTTTCACGCCCTCAGATGTACAGGGCAATCGAAAAATGAGTTTGTATATTTATATATCATAGTTCACAAAGGTTTTCCATCACGTGTAATGCAGTGCATCAGTACAAGTAGTTGGTGTTGTAATGGTCAATGGTCTAGTAAGATGGTCAGTCATGGCGGGTTGCAGTGCCTCGATCATGATTATTTGATCCATTAGCAAGTTGGGTAGCGCGCTCCATTCCTTTCTCGGATAGATCTGTTCTGGTAAAGAAAATTACTTTTATAGATAAGAGGAACTGAAAAGGTTGGTATATTTTTTTGTATTGTTTGTATTGAATGAGCGGGTGATACAGGTTTTTAGCTGATATAGGTATATGGGAATGGTGCTTTTCCGGTTAAGAATTTTGAACATTGATAGACGTGAAATTTCCTACGCCACGAAAATTCTTGGAAAAAGAGATGATCGACTGTTTTCAGTGAAAGAGAAGATCAACTTCACCTTTGTCAAATACCACCGTGAACCACTGAATTTGGCCGAGGCTCTTTGTTTTTAATATTTAGCGAATTAAGCCTCAAGTTGTTCTTAAATTGTTCTTGTTTCTATGGTGGCTTAAATAGAATAAAAGGCAAGCCTAAGGTATTTCAATACACCACTAGCTACATGTTTAAATTGGAAAACAAATTTTATAAGGAGTTCCAACTTCGGGACAAGAATACGTGTACAGTATACAATTTGAGGCAATGACTGATTAAAAGAGAAAATCTGCGAACCATTTCTGTATATATTGCTTGGTTGGTAAAGTTTAAAAAAATAGTTTTCGAGCCCGAGCATCAGCTTGTTCTTAAATTGTTCCAAGTTACGTTTAGGCCAATCTGAGCCTCGTTCTTATAAAGTTGTTCTTACAAAAAATGCGTGTACGTAAATCGATGAATTCGGGCCGGGTTTATTGAAGTTGGTAGTATGTTCGACTTGAAGTAATAGCTGCGTACTATCAATCCAAGAGTTTCTCGTGGCATGGCACCGTATATGTATTATGCATGGAAGAAAAGTTTACTAGAAGTGACTGCTGCAGTCAGTCAGCGAGTGTCAATTCTTGTTTTTTGGCGCTGTTTTCGGTTCACCGTTGTCCTTCTTTCCCAGAAAAATACTACGGTGAAACAGTCTCCCGAATCTTGTATTTAATTAATGTAAGTCGGTTGAGGAATTTCGCACTCGTATTTCACCCTCAAAAGCACACGCCTGCAAACCTGTTTTTTTTTTCATCCGTACTAAAGTTGTTTTTAGGAAAATTTTTTAATTGTTAGTTTGCCTGAGTATACTCCAGCTGATGATCCTCCTTGGGAGGTGCAACTATGTTTGAAAACAATTAAATAAAGTCTCAAACCTAGCCAGGTGGTCATGCAAACATTGTTGGTTCTCCTAAATTCTCGCCGCTAACGGACTAGAGTAATGCTAAAAATACAAACATCTGTTTCAATTTTCAGAAATTGCGCAAGATTTGATAGGCTTGCCATTAAAAAGATATTTCTGTTTTTGATGGGATGGCTCGGCAACCGGCACACACCTGTGATCAAGCATCAAAGTTACATGAATAGCATATGCTGTTATATTTTTAACTGTCTCCAAGCTTAAGTAGCCGAAGTTCAACTTAAGTGCTGTAACTTATAAACAGTTTGAATATTTAAAACACGATAAATGTCGAAGTGTCTCTAAGGAATACTGACAATGAGCATGTACCTTAAGACTTGAAATCAGGGTTTAAAACTGTTTTGAAAACGAAATACGCAAGAATTTCATGAAGGAGTTAAGTTGTGACTGTAACTCGGTTTTAAATAAAAATACAATTTTTATTTCAGTCGCTGCAGCTAAAAACAGCCCATGACAAGTCTTATCACAACAATTATCTTAGACGTTTTTATTTTCACTTTGTGACTCATGACTTAATCAAAGAAACCCCTCATGTTATCACGCCGGATTCTATGATAAGCCCATTCCAAGATTGCCTTCTCGCATGTATAGTTAGCTGTTTTTAAAGATCAATGTTGAACTACATTTCATGAAGCCACGCATTTTAATACATAGTTCTGCGGCTAGCACTGGACTGAGGTTTGTTAGGTTGCATAGCTGTTGCCATGAAAACTATAACGAAATGGTCTCGTTCCACTGAATTCAGCCTACGTTTTGTTCACTCGATACGAGCTAAAAATCACCTAAAAAATTCCAAATTTTAACATGAACCGTGTCATATTTGTGGTGGGGTTTTATAATGACTAAAATTTTTCAAACAAAAAACAGCTGACTTTATAGTAGTCGATATCCCATGGAGCATGGATATCCCGACGTATTCTGCTAAAGTGTTTATTAATACGCCACTTATACCTTGCCATCCTCACGTAATTCTCAGCTTGCATAGGGTTCAGAACTGCTCTTCCAGGTCAGACTTAAAACTTACTTGTCAGTCCCCTCTCTTTCATACTCGGTACTTTTGTTGCTAATTATTCTGTTCTACTTTGACCGGCTTTGTCGCTTTCACTTTTGCTCTTAGTTACTATAAATACTCTAACTCTCTAATGTTTATACTGCAAACAAAACTTTACACACTATACGCTTCGCACAGCGTGCTTACTTTTTGTACTATAAACTAAATATTAAATATCGAACCCTAACTCCAAATTTGCCATTTGACAAAATTTTTGGCAAACATTCGCACCCGGCGCCATCATTTTTTTCACACTTTAATACTCTATACTGCTCAGCCTAATCAAAGTCGAACTTTGAACTGAACTACCGAATCTAATGCAGTTGACCTAGAACAATAGACTGATTTGCTCGTCAGCATTAGGTTCGACACAAGTGAAGTTCGAACATTTAACTTTGGATTTGCAAAGCTACTCTCGCTTTTCACCTCATCATAACAATTGAAACGCTACAACTCATAGAATTACCCCGATACTCTTACATAATTGGAATCACACTCACCGCCGTTTTCATTATCGCTTCTTTTATCAATAAACGGGGTTGGTATTTCATCCGCGACACACCTGTAATGGTTTTTCGAGCGTCAACCTGTGAAATTTGCTTACTAGTCAGTCAACTGTTTTTGCCATTTGCGCGGAATCTGACGCCATCACGCTTGCAGCTAGTTGATGAGGTGTTTTTCACAACTGTGGGAATCGCCCCGGCGATACCTTATGTATTGAGAGCATTTCAACTCGCCCACGCTTCTCGGCTGACGGGATTGCCACGCGAGCTGGTTCGGGCAAACATCTGTACTATTCCAATCAGCAGATTCTCCCTCAATCTCATACACGCTTCTAGTATTTCCTTTTTTGTTGCTATTCTCACTTGCTTTTATCAGACGTTTATTTATATTCTCATGTTTTTCCTTATTCTTGTTTCTGCGTGCGCTGTGGCTGAGTGACTCCCTGAATTTTGCTCAAACTGCTGACTCATATACTCACACTCCCGCTCAAAGTCGCTCGCTTCAGTCATACACATGCTGTCCTAGTTAAACTACTTGTAAAACTATATTCTCATTCTCATATTTGCTCTCACTCGAATCATACCCTCGGTTCAGTACTTGCTCTCAGTTTGCTCGCATTTAGATTCTTCCTTTTCATGCTTAATTGGCTAATAAGCAGTTAGAACATCTGCTGGAGGTTAAGGAGTTTTTTTTCACTTATTATTATGTAGCTGCAATCGTTTTTGCCTGGCGCAAAGGTTACAAAACATAGAGTACGACAACGAACTTAGAGTATCTCAGAAACCAATTTTTATGCACAGTTCTGTGTGTTCCCATGATTATATAGCTTATATATCGTTTTCAGTAAAAAATTACTGTAGAAAAGCCATTTTTATGCAAAGTTCTGTGTGTTCCCATGATTATATAGCTTACATATCGTTTTCTTTTTTTTTTCCAAAAAACTATTTATTCCTGCCAAAATACAGTTTTACACCTTGGCGAACTTCCCGTCCCTTGCCGACGTCATACCCAACGTCCGGTCTTAAGTTATGACAACTTAGCCGAGTGTATCAAAACCACCAAATTAACTTTCTTATTTAAATCACTACGGTCGTCTTATTTTTCATCTGTTTGGTAGCTAACAGCTGCAAGTAGTAAACAGCTTAGCTTTAACCAATGATTTTGAAAATGGTCAACTGCTGAAGATAGACCCTCATATATATCAAGGTCACACGTAATACACGACGATACCAGTGTAACAACACGCCTTCAAACTCTACATAAGTGGCAAGCATTTGGCCATTGAGCGTAGTAAAGGCAGTGTTACACGGCGCCAAGTACCTCTGAACTGAAGTAAGAGACGCTCTCACTCTGGTCAATTCCGAGTTTCCGCTTACGTCCCCAGAAATGAATTAAGGCAGAGAGAAAGAAGAAAGGGGCAAAGCAGCAGCATGTCATTTTTCTCGCCTTTAGAAGATCAAAAAGTAAGTGATTTGTCTTTCTACAAGAATCATTCATCTTTACTGCGCGGGTTCAGTCGAGAAAAGGAAACTTAAAAAATACACATGCATGCTTGGAAATGCTTTATGTACCTTCCATGCAGTCAAAATATTGAAACAACTTTGCATGGTGTATATGCAACATTTTTTTTGCATTAGACACAAAGCTTTGACTCTTTCACTCACAGAAATGTTAAGGAACAAATCAGATCGTTAGTTAGAAATTTAAAGTCCACTTACAAAGATATGCAAGTCAATACATTAGTTTATTTAGGATCTATAAAATCTTAAACAGAACACGAAATGGTCGTGAGGTTGTTGTTTTGGCCAGTACCCGTAAATCGCGTGACAGGTATTATAAAATTGTGTTATTTAAGTCTTTGGATCACGAAAAGGTGTGTCGACATGCATGAGGAGCGCGCTGGCCTACATCATAATAAGTCACAGTGCTCGGCAGTTTCTCACGCATAGATGATGAAAAAAATAATACCAATCAAAAAAACTTTCTTCGATGGCGATTCGAGTGAGAGATCAGGAAACGTTTTGCGGTCGGTCTTGCGTTGTCGCTCCAATATTCTTTACATCCTCACTCTTAAACCTTTGGACCGTGGAAATACAATATCGATCACGTACGGAAAAATAAACAAAAAGGCGGAGTTAATGATAGGAAGCATCTCGTAACGTTTGCACTTTTGCTTTACTTTTTAACGAAAATTATTTGAAGTATTGGAGTTACTCAAAGTCAAAAATAGATGTGTTTTCTTCTTTGCTTCAAAACACTATAAAATATTGTGGTTTGAAATCGCAAAATTTGGTGATTTAAGTCGCAGCCAATCATCAACAAGTCTAGAAATTCTTTTACTCGATGACGCATCTTCGGTGACGCCTGTATGGGCAATTGCTCCTCTGCTATTGTATTCTTCCCTTATTTGAGAAAGTTAATTGCTTGAAACAAAGCGCGTGTCCGAGGTCTGACGTAACTATGACGTTCAGGAAAAAAATCAGGGGCAGGGGGCTCCCCGCACATGAACTGGTGGGAACTGTGACGCGGCGTTGTGACGCGGCTGAACAAGAGACGAACCGAGTCTTCCAAACGACAGAGGAGTGCTCAAGCAAGAAATAGAACGAAACACTGGCTGCGTAAGAAATAAGGTGACGTAGAAGTGACGTAGCAATAAGTTTCGTTTTCTCTTTCTTCTTACTGGAAAGGTGCAACTTTGAAGGGAGAGAAATTATAAACAGTGTTTGAATCTTGTCTCATTAAACTCCTTGTCAATTTTCTTTGTTTCGGGTTGAGTTTCAATATGTTGTTCGTTTCCCCTTTTTCACACAGTTTTCCTCGAACGATCAGCGAAGCAAACTCTACTGGCCCCGTATCTTCCTTCGCCCCCACCGTAAGAAATACAAGTTACCAATGGAACAAATGGAAGAACAAGCTAACGATTTAGAAAATGGAACAGTTTCGCAACAGACTGTTCAACAAGGGCAATCCGCGGTCATGCAACAGAGTTCGCCGCAGCAAAGTTCGACGGTCATGCAAGGCAATCAGTCCATCCAAGCCCAGTCGGTAATTCAGAGCAACCAACAATCAGTCATCCAAACTGCTCAGTCTGCTGTACAGCAGATTCAAGCGACTTTTCAACATCCTCAGCAAATCCAGCTGCAAAATGTCCAGAATGTTGATGGAGCTGATGTAGATGGAACGAGTGTTGTAGACGAAGATTCCATGAGCAAGAAGCGGAGAGACATCTTGTCGCGAAGGCCTTCTTACAGGTTGGTCGTTATATAACAGTGTATTTCGTTCACTGCCGTTAATCCCGAGTATAGGTAGTGCCCACTGCTTGCTAGTATTGTTATCAGTCAAAACTGTTTTTGATTAATTAAACTGGGTCATTATAAGCTCAGAAAAAGGTATGACTTCAATGAACTCGTACCGTTTCCTGCTGACGCGTGGTATTACGACAAATACGCTGTCATTTTGTTAGTATGAATGACGAGTTTTGCGTAAACGGTGTAATTTGTGTTGATTATTGCCGAAGAGCATAGATTGGAGTTAAAAAGGTAACAACCAAACATGTTTGTAGTACTGTGCTGAAACACAAAACTTTAGCTTGCAAAAATTTTTTTTTGGATACTGGAAAAGGAAGTTGTTGTATTGTCAGCTATTCATAACTGCAAAGTCATGACCGTTAGGTATTTTGTTTTCATCTAAACTTAAACTTTCTGCTTTTAGTTTAGCTAAACAACAAGTACGTTAAAGTTTAAATGCAAGTTTGTAGAACTTTTTACTTGCCGTTCAAGGGGAAATGTCTTGGTGATCGACGAAAAAGAGACGAGTCAGTAAATTTCATGGCTGTTGTGTGCTTTAAGAATTTCCAAACGCAAGCACAACTTGGTAGTTGTTGCTGGTGTTATAACTGTAAAAACTTATTACTCACTGAGAGCTAAGACTTAGCCGTATGGTGCCTGTAGAAACTAAACGATTTTACAGATTTGAAAGTATCAGTTTGTAATTTTAGTGCAAAATATTTTGAGTCACTATTAAGTTGGCGAAAATTTTGTAGTTCAAAAGTTTAGCAATAGTTGAAACATATTTCACTTGTCCTGTTTTTTTTTGTATTTGTGATTTACAAAGGTTTCTATTGCTTATCATGCATTATTACAACTTTCAGCTCGTTATAATACGAAGAGAATATTTATTTATGATCGATTCTTTTAGCGTTCGTATTACGCATATCTGCCCAGGAGTTCCCTATTTTAAATCTTTGACATGAACGAGCATCAAATTAAAGCTCTATTGAAAAGCAGTTTATACCTAGTGTGTTATATTTACATGTGTATGATTTATATTTCTTGTTGGAAAAATGTTGTTTGTTAGTTGATAGAGCCTAAAGCATAGTATAGAAATAGATTGAGAGAGTTAAGAAATAACCGAGTTAATTAAAAGCAGAAAGGTAGTGACATCAGAAACAATTCACTTTCTTTGTGCTCTTGTCACAGGTTCAAGTTCAAGTTTTTAGATTTTCTCAAAGTCGTCATAGTTCGAATGTTTGACTTTCAAGAATAGATATTTTTGCTATGCTTAACATCTTTCCATTGTGGGTCCAGTTGATATTACTTGTTCCTCATTAGAAGTTTCTAGATCAATCTGTTTGGTTGAGAAAAGACTTCAGCCAACTATTCTCAATTTTGGGTGTAAGTTAGACTGTTTTGTTATAAATCTCTCAAAAGAAGAGAAAGTTTTTCCCTTATTTAAATGTTTTTATATAAAAAAATTTTCACAGGAAAATACTCAGTGACTTATCAGCTGACAGTCCATCAAAAATTGAAAGCATACCAGAAGATAGTCAGCTTCAGAGTGCGGACGGTAGCGAATCTCCATCAATTACAACGAGCACCATCAGCTATCAGCAGCCATCACAAACTGTAACAATACCACAAACTATTCAGATTGCACAAGGCGGTGAAACTGTGCAGTTACAAGCTATGCCAATGGCAGCACAGAGTGGGTCACCTGTCGTACAGTATCAGCAACAGCAGGTAGGAAGCTACCATAATGTTAGTGAACAAAAAAATTATATATATAATTTACATTTACTATATGTTAAACTTGTGATATTTTTTTTGAAATCTAGACTTTTAGCAACTTTGGTACAAAATATTCAGTCTAGATAAAATAAAACTTTGAAAAATGGTTATGCTGTGAAATGATTTTAGTGTGTTTGTGTTAGTAAGGGGACAATACAGATAGATTAGTCACACTTATTCTTGCAGTTTTTGTAAATCTAGATTACTTGGTTTGACATCAAAAAAAGTTCAAAAGAATAAACTGCATTTTAGATATTTCTTGTAAGGTTATTTGAGCCCTTTGTGGTTTTCAAATCTGATAAATTTATTTAGAACTTAGCATTCTGATCAATATGACATTTTTATGGGGTCGTCATTTAATAGCATCTTGTTTGCTCATAGCTTTTTAACTTTTGAAATTGACAGGAAGGCCAGCAGTATGTTTACACTACACCCACAGATGTACAGGTATGTAAGAGCTGAAACTTTGTCTCATACTAGGCCTACTAAGATACAAGTCTAATACTCGTAATGCCTTTATTTTTTTTCTTTAGTAATAACTAAAGGCACATTTTGTGCTTTCAGGTGTATACACTTCCTGGAAACCAACAACAGTACATCAGAACTGGCCAAATACCACAAGGTGTAGTAATCAGTTCTCCTGCTGGGGGAATGACGCCCAATGCTCAGCAGATAGCCGAAGAAGCTTCCAGAAAGAGAGAGATGCGACTAATGAAAAACAGGTATGCACTCATTATTTTTTCAAGACCAATCAGAACACTTAAAAATGTTTTTAGAGAACACATACTGATAATTGCTTAGAGATATAAATAGTTTTTCAAGTGAGGGGTTCACTTGTGGAGTATGTGGGTACCGATACATGAAAGGGCATGACACACAAGTTTACTTGAAGTGGTAGGAAGTGTGCTCCTTGAACAATTTTTAAAGTAAACCTTTAATGCTCTAAAAAGCACCCTGGGGACTAATTTATTTTTTGACCTTTCGGGGGGGGGGATATTTCAAAACTGTTGATAGCCAAAGACAAAAACCCAATTTGAAGTCAAGATGCCAAACAAATTTGATAGTGTTTAGTGACTCTGTGTTCCTCTGGTGTGTTACAGTCCTTTTCCTTTTTTTGGTGCTATGCCTTTTTATTGGTAAAGAGGAGGGGAAGGAGAGAGGTTGTTAAGGGGGAAGGGACATATTTAAAGCTTGAAGTTTCAGAATGGGAGCTTATTAGAGTAACTACTATAATGCTTTATCTGCACTATATGATTTCTTGTTTATCTTTTCAGTGTTGTTTAAAGTCCCTATAAAGCTTAATTTTTTTACTTTTTTAATTAAAACTGTTGTCATCTGTGAACTCTAAATTCAAATAACCAAAGAAAATTTCCACATCTAAGTAGGCTTTTTAACCAAAAAAAGATTGAAATGAAATTTTTGACCAAGCAGGCTAGGGACTGGTAACTTGTGACATAGCAGCAGTAAGTTATGTGGATTTTGTTTGAAAATTTTCATTTCTGTTAATTGTCATAAAATTTTTATTACAAACATTTTCAAGGGAATAATTCATTGATTAAAGTTAAATAGTAATGTGACTTTTGTAACCAGAATTAAATTTTTTGAGATAAAAAAGATTGTCTCTGCTTCATGCCTCATACTTCCTCTGATGCCTCATACTAGCGTCATCATTGCACGCTTAAGTCTAAAAAATGTAACAGGAATGGCAAGAAAATATTTTATTTTCAAAAATTACTATTATTAAAGGGTTCTACTTTTCATCTGGAACTTTAAAAAATAAACTTTATAGGGACTTTAAAGTGCATTTGAAGTGAAAGAAAATTACTTCAGTGGATAGACCTTGCTAAATGAAGAATAGCAGTGGAAAAATAATTATCTGAAAATCTTTTATGGTTCTTCAGATACTAACATCTAAAGCTTTCAACTGATGATGTGATGAGTGGTTCTAGCAAACCTGCGTGCTTACAAAATTTGCTGCCAATGCATAACCTTTGGACGAATTTAAGCCAAAGTAGGGCTGCTGATGTATCTCAAGGTTGATGGATTATTAAATAAATCCAAGTTGGCTCGAACTTTTTCAAAGGTTGTGGATTGGCAACGACAACATCAGTTGAAGACTTTAAAATGTTAGTATCTCAAGAACTAAAAATGATTTGACAATTTTTTTTCACTACTCTTCCTTACCTAGCAAGGTCTATCAATTCAAGTTATAACATTTTTCACTTCATAATATGAACTTTAAAGAATATCATCTTTGCAAAATCTCATTACCTCTATCAAAGAAGATGCTGCACTGGAACCCAAGTCCTAGCTCTCAACGAGTCCTCTGATTGTTTTAACTGGTTGGCACTCAACCAATTTCTTTTTTGATCTTTTGCTAACCTTTGCCAGAGTGATTAATGACAGTGTAAAACATGTTGTCCAGCAGTTGTCTTGGTCTTCTGTAAACCTTAATCCAGTAGATAAGTTAATGAGAAGTTTTGGCCTTTTTCAAAAGCTAACAAATAGCAATGGCAGTTAGTGCTTGCAGCAGAGTAACTAACTTGAAGTTGGCAATGTGTCTTCAATACTATCATTTTTTTGTGTATCAATGATCTTATTATAATTATATTAAAAAATTAATATTGATTGAAAATAATAGAACTAATTAATTAAAATGTTCTAAATCATCTTGAATTTAATTTAAAGAACGAATGTGTTCTTAATTTCTAACTTAATTGAGCCTTTACCAGCATGGTTAATTTGTTTATTCATGATATATAGGCACTTAAGTTTTTATTCTTTTTGTTGTAACAGGGAAGCAGCAAAAGAATGCAGGCGGAAAAAGAAGGAATATGTCAAGTGCCTTGAAAATCGTGTTGCTGTTTTAGAAAACCAGAACAAAACTCTTATTGAAGAACTTAAAACACTCAAAGATCTCTACTGTCACAAATCAGAATAAGATACAATTGGCATTGCTTTTTTTATTTGATTACAGGGAGTTTCTTATTTATGACGACTTCATACATGCTGTATATACATTAAAATTTATAAGGAGTTTGTTTTATTGATTTTGTAAGCATTATATCAATTGTAGTATTAGGAAAAAAGAGATATTATTTGATAAGGCTAAAAAACAAAATAATGTTAAATGCACAATTTTTGATACAATTCACAAACAGTGTGCATTAATTGTAAAAATAAATTCAGGTTCTAGTACTGAAGTTGATTTTTACTTTAAAATGCTTCCAGTGTTTTTCTGAGAGTTTTGGTATACAAATTTCTGTTTAGAGCAGCAGTGACCATATACAGAGAGAATTTACAGAAAATTCTGTTTTGCTTCTCATGGCTGTCTTATCTTAGTAACACTCGGAACTCTCAGTATATTTAGTGAAAAGTGAATTGAATAACAATCAGGCTAACTTTTGTATTACAGCTTGAGAAAGGTTTGCGTTTACCTTGCTGCTGAAAACTAACTTAAAGATAGAGCAATGCAAAATAGTACATTTTGTCAAACACCTTCCTTTCTTCATTTGGTTTTTGTTGGTACAGGGTAATAAAAAAATCATACAGCCCCAGTTTATGTTAAAACAAACTGAGAGTTGCTGATGTAAATCTTAACACCAGTATCTCACATTTTAAAGAGTTTAAAGCAGTCTTATACCCAAAGTATACATAAAATGTTTCACAATAAACACATTGCTAAGAATTGAGGCAGGGATGTATGCCCTTCAAATTAAAATACTCGGCCTGGACCGCTTGCTTCAATACTAGTTCTTCAAAGTAATTTGAAGAGTTTATATTTCTCATTAGTTTGCCCTTCAAATTAAAATACTCTGCCTGGACCACTTGCTTCAATACTAGTTGTGTAAAGTAATTTGAAGAGTTTATATTTCTCATTAGTTTATTGGAGCAAGGCAAGCCCTTGTGCAATTTGTTTTAAAGAACTTTTTTGTGATGCCATCCATTTTATCTCGTGCATAGAGTTAAAAAAATATCTGCCATATTTTAGTTGCCAGCAGTTTTTAAAACTGTTGAAGAGTTCTGTAACAGAGAGTTGTAAATAAATCTGATTTCATTAATGGTATTGTGCTTGTAAATGCTTCTAATCAGACTCAAGTTTAGGGTGCTGGGAAAACTGTCTGGTAAAACTCGAACACAACAAAAGTTATCCTATACGTACCTATGAATTCTCTGCCTGTCAGGTATCTGGAGTCTTGTACCCCAATTCTTAGGTCAAAGCATAAAATCCCCTATTATTTGGGAACCTTGGATATGAACCTAAATCATTAAATAGCTCGAGTATGAAACCTCTTTCTTCAGTTATCTTGAGCCTTGCACCCCTATCCTTTAGGTACCTTGGGCACAAAACCCCAATTCTTTAGATATCTTAGGCATTAAACCCCACTCTTGATATAAAATTATAGATAGCTTGAGTACAAAATCCTTTGGGAATGAAACCGCCCATTTCTTAGGTACCTTGAGTATGAGAGCCCTACCCTTGAAGTACCTTGGCATGAGGCCTGGGATGGCAGGCTTTCAAGCACACCCAGGTGAAAAAGTAGGACCAAAGTTCTTTTAAAAGTAGGACAAAAGAAGGATTTTGAGGGGAAAAGTAGGAGAAAAGTAGGACAACTGAGGGCTTAGAAGAAGGACTAAGAAAGCAGCCTTTGGTACAGATCTTTGAAGAAGTACTGATGAACTGCTTCTAGTCTGCCAGTGACTCATTTCACTGCTCATATGAGTGTAAACCATCTGGACTGGACATGCCATATGAACATTTGTTCATCAACAAATCCTCCTTGCAACATGTGGTCCAGGCTTTAACCTGAACAGCTGCAAGGCTTACTCCCTATTCCTGCATGATACAACTCTGCACAATTTGTTGAAATTGCGGTATATAAAAAGTAGGAATTTCAAGACAAAAGTAGGAATACTAGGAGAAGGGTCAAAAAAGTAGGATCACTTGAAAGCCTGGGGTGGTGGTTTCAATTGACTGGTGCATAAATGTCTGTTGATAGAAACCAACTCTGAGGGGGATAATTGTTTTAGTATACACCAAATCAGTAGAAAAAATTAAGGTGAGAGTTGGTAAGTCATTGACAGCCAAGTTTGAACCAAACTGATTTAAGCTTTTCATGTGCAGGTAGGAAAAGTAAAAAAAGCGAAGTTGCCCGTCACGAAATTATTTAAAGTGAAGTTGCATCCCGAAAGATTTTTTGAAGCAAATTACTTGGTAGTGACCCTTCTCGGCCATCGTAGAAAATAGCCTTTGATATTTACTGTTTCAGGATCCAATCAGAGTGAACAAAAAAAGCTATTCTTTGATTTGGTAAAATTAACTATGGAGGGAAGATTTTGAGGTCAATACTTAAGACCATACAAAAGAATGAGAGAAGCTCCAAAGTGATTACACAAAAATGCTTTATTGAGCAAAATTGGCTTTTTTCATTAATTAAGATCTTCAATTTCTGCTGCTCTTTCTGGGGAATACAGCAAGGAGTCCAGAAGTCTACAAGAAAAAAAGAAAAATTTCATCAGGCTTAAACTAAAATAATAATTTAAATGCAAGAGACACTGAGCTTATAAGACCACTAATAACAAATACTGGCATTCTTATCTACAGTTTCTAATAATGACTGCTGGTTTATTTCTAAATCTACCATTCCTAGAACTGACAGTTAGTTCACTGAAATTACTGATCTTATAACAATGGCCATAAGGTCACCGTAAAAACACTGTGATATTTGACTCAGCTCATAGTGGTCACAGTCTGCAATCATTTTTCAAAGAAGTAAAAACACATTTCAATGACTAAACAAAACCATCCAAAGTTAATTAAAATGAATTTATCTGACTCAATAAACAATAAAGCCAATACAAGGCTTGGTGTTTTTCAAACCCTTAATCAGAGAAATGAATTCTTTTTACAGACACCAAAAACAATAAAAAAAACCCTGGCCCCCTCCAGTCATGCAAGTGGCAGTTGAAGGGCCTAGAGCAAAAAAATGACTTAAGAAATTATATAAAAAGGTTAATTCTCCCAATAGTTATAAAGAGATAACAGGATTAATGTAGGGAGAGTTGACAACTTCATCAAAAGTCCCTTCAATTGTGTTTCATTCTTTAAACTATTAACACAAACAGAAACTCAACTCTTTTCTTTTAACAGCTGGGAGCTATATTGTAGCATTACTTAGCCTACATGTTGAAATTATATAATATATTATACAGCAAAACCCTATTCAGTAAGACGCATCTGTTTTTGTGAACACTGAAAGAAATTAAGTCACTGAATGGTTAAATGGAATATTTTTGTAGTTTCATACTGAATCAACAAATTTTACTGAAGTGCATAAAGTTACAAACCATATGTAAAATGGAGTCTGACAATTGTAGTAAAATTTCCCTGAGTAAGACTGTACAAAGATTTAAGAAAATGTTCACCATATATTAACTCCACTTTTTTTAATTCATAAATCTTGCACTTCTTGCAACAATAACAAAGCTTTTCAACTGTTAAATGAAAAGGTATTTTATTGAAAGCATTGTTTAAAAATGATTTAAAACCAATTGAATTTAGGTGCTGGTTATGTCACTGTAACTGTCATGTATGTTCTCACAACTATGTAAAAAATGTCAGTACTAAAAAAACTAAAAAGAAGGAAATGAAAACCAAGTAGACAACTTGGCTTTGAAGGAGTTTGTTCTGAATTTTGACGTTTGGTTGTAGGTGCTTTGTATTGACTCATATAGAGAATTTTGCAACTTTGTGATATGAAGATGGAAGGAAAGCACTCCACAAGTTGAGTGATCAGAAGAAGAAATGTCCGAGTCACTGACAGGAATCAAACCCGCAATCCACTGATTAACCATTAAAATCCTTCACCAGCTGAACTAGAGAGACTCACATGGGGAGGAATAGACAGCAGGAATAGACAAGAACTTAACTTGCGATATGGCTCCAAATGCGAGTCTCTGTATCTCAGTAGGTAGAGATTCTAACCAGTAATCTTACTTGAGGAGCACTTTCTTTGAAGAGCATTTCAAAGATTAAACAGTCAATATTATTTTATGGTTGTTCTGAATTTTATTGTTCAATTCTTGAACAGCAGTTGTTGATCAGCTAACAAGTTTGACAAGTTTATATGTGGCTTTTGTACATCAAGCTACATTGACTATACTTGTGGACACCTTTATATTCACATCAATGAACATAAACAACAATCAAATCAGATTCCAATGCATTAGACTGGCTTACCTAATCTTCGTCCTCCTCCTCATCTCCAGATCCACCCTGAGCTTTCTTCATGTTCTTTCTCTTCACACGGCCTGGCCGACCACCACCATAAGGCGAGTTGAGGGAAAAGTCAATGTGTTTCTGTGAGTCTAGCCGTACCACATATGAAGGCACATTCACCAGCTGTTTGCGCACACTGAAACAATTTATAATAAATTGTTGTGACATATCTGTGTTAACTTGATCTAACATTAGTTGGCACTAAGCCACAAAGCTAGTAAAGTGCTTTATTAGATCTTAAAAAGAGCACCTGAGTGCTAGGAGCCAGGGACAGCAGTTTTTACCTGATCAACATTTTACATCTAACAAACAGTTTCCCAATACTGATGATATGAAGTCATGTTAATACATCTTGTAAGGGATGTGGCTGGAAAAATCAAAACCACATAACTGCATGTACATGTTTAAAGTAACTAGCAGCTTGGGCTCCAGGCAATCTAGACAGCAGACATTACCTTTAAAAGGAAAAGTAAGCTTGGGTGCAAATAATTACTCTTTTGTGTCTTAGACATGGGTTAAGTAATAAACTTCATACAAGATGTGGTTAGTATAGGAAAACACATGGGGTCGAGTAAAATGATGGATTAATTTCATGTGTGTTTTCAACTTTTTCCAAAAATGACTGAGTTGCTTTGCAACAAAAAAATGAAAACACAAGTGATATTAATCCTAATTTTTTTGAGGAACCAGGGGATTATATGTTTATAACATTGAGGGCAAAATTCACCAGAAAGAGTTACACAACTTAACAGTTACCGTATTTACCCATGTATAATACGCACTTTTTCCTCACAAATTTTGCCTTCCAAATCGGCCTGTGTGTTATACACGAAACCTTTTGTTTTAATATGAGGTAATTTGCATAACAACAAAAACAATCCTGAATATTTAACTGGCAAGCAGAACCATCCACAGCACCGGTGAGAAAACTGTGAAGTTTCGAACCACAGGAAATGAGAAGAATCGTGTGACAGTTGTTTTGGCGCGTGGCGGCGATGGCTCGAAACTAAAGCCAATGGTAATTTTCAAGCGTACAACAGTCCCCAAGATCAGTAATACTCATGGAGTTGTTATTGCTGCCCAGCAGAAGGGATTGATGCCCAAGGAATGAAATTGTGGATTGAGAAAGTTTGGCGTTCACGTCGTGGAGGCCTTGGAAGACAGCAAAGCCTGCTGACCCTTGATGTCTTCGAAGCGCACATGACTGATGATGTCAAATCAACTTTCAGATCAGAGAACACGGTGGGTTGACTTCAATCTTGCAACCTTTGGATGTTTCTTTGAACAAACCTTTTAAGGACAGAGTGAGAAGCAAATGGATGGCTGATGGCATGCACGAATTCACCACCAGTGATAGACAGAAGAAGGCTTCGGAAGAACTGATCTGTTCGTGGATTCCCGAGGCTTGGAAAGAAATTCTGGAGGAAATGGTTCTATCTGCCTTTCTGAAGTGTGGCATCACGAACAATTTAGATGGAACACAAGATGATCTTGTGTTTGAAAATGACAATGAAGAAATGGACGACGCACTCATTAGAGAACTATTTGCAGACACAGACTCTGATGAGTCTGAATTTGAAGGATTTTAGTTGTTTACTAAGGAACTATCGGTACACATTATGAAGTATGAAGTATTTAATATTTGTTTCATTTTGTTGTTCTTCAACTACCTACAGATAATATTATTCTAGATTTTCATTCATGTTGTAAATATTCTTGCCTTAAAAGCTTGCTAATTGATGTAAATAAACATATTTAGAAACACTTTGGCTGTTCTTATTTTTTCTGGAAAGATGTTGTATTGTGTAAGTGAAATTTCAACTTTTCCTCAAAATTGGCCTTGAAACCTGGCTGCGTATTATACACGGGCACATATTATACACGGGTAAATATGGTAACTGATTTATCCAAAGTTTTTTCAAGAATTGCTGGAGATGTAACAAAATCTTTACAATCTCTGCAAGCATTCAGAAATCTTCTAAAAGGGCTTGAAATTGTTTTTGAGGCATTTTTATGGATTTTGAAAAAGTTTAGAAAATCTTCACAGCTTTTGAAAATTTTCGAAAATGCATTTTTGATTTGGAAAATCTAGGGGAATTTTTGGAAATATACCAGCCAGCAATCAGCACTAAGTAATTTTGCCCTGAATTAAGAAAAATGTCCCTGCTGGTATCCATTCAGATGGAAGTAATTTTGCCCAGTATGGTATAACAATAAGTATAGACCCTATGCACAAATAATGGTGATCTTTTGTTTAGTGCAACTAGCCTCATTCTCGAGTTAAACTTTCAAAAGAATATGTTACACAAAACGAGGCTAATTGTGCTAAATAAAAGAATATTTCAATCACCCCCATTAATGCATATCGTCTATAAGTATTCTGTATAGTCTTTAGTCATTTAAGATTAAATATTCAGTATTTACCTATCACTGAGGTACTTAAAAGATAGGGGTTTATTGCTCAAGTTACCTAAAGGATAAGGTTTAGTGCTCAAGGTACCTAAAAGATTGGGGTTTAGTGCTCAATGTACCTAAAGGATGAGGTTTAGTGCTCAAGGTACCTAAAGGATTGGGGTTTAGTGCTCAAGGTACCTAAAGGATAAGGTTTAGTGCTCAAGGTACCTAAAGGATTGGGTAAAAGTGCTCAAGGTTCCTAAAGGATAAGGTTTAGTGCTCAAGGTACCTAAAGGATTGGGGATAAGTGCTCAAGGTACCTAAAGGATAGGGGTTAAGTACTCAAAGCTCTCATCAGTTAAGCTTGCTATATTTGTCATATATTTACATACAAAAGGTTGTCTTTCAAGGAGTAGTGTACTTAAAACATACAAGAAATATGAATGCAGGTGAGAATTATCTCTGGCTTTTAATCAATCTACTGGCTTAAAGACATGAAGTTTAACACTTTCCAGTCACCTAATTCTGGCTTATTCACAGTCACAGGTGAATGGATCATAAAATTCATACCTTCAAGATATACTATTACTTATATTCATCTTAAACAAAATAACAATGAACTTCCTTAGCATCATCATGATTACAAAAAAACCCTCTCGATATTTACTCTTATTTTTAGGGAAGGCTCTCCAGTACTACAGTTTACTTACCGTATGTGTCTTTGTCTGATTAGGACTCTAGCGTGATGAATAGATTTGGCCAAACCAAGTTTGAAAACTTGGGTCTGGAGACGCCTTTCCAAGAAATCTTCAATACGAAGACCCAAAACGTAATCAAGCTTCATTCGGCTCTCATCCAACACCCCAATGCGGACCAAACGCCTAAGAAGTGCGTTACCCTCAAATAAACGGCGTGGATCTTTCTCATCCAAAGTTAGCAACTCTCGAGCAGCCTTGCGAATTTTCGCCAGAGTGTACTTCACTCGCCATACCTCACGCTTGTTTCGAAGCCCATATTCACCAATGATCTTTAACTCCTGGTTTAGACGTTCTTTCTCGAAGGGTCGTCGCGGAGTAACAAAAGTTTTGGAGCAGACGTTCTTAGGCATCTTGCCCACACAAAATGGCGACGAAAAGGAACGAGACCGTGAAGGGATCTCATACACGTGGAGCAATTGGTCATTGGAAGAGCCCCCCTCTCAGGGCTGTTCACCAGCTACTCGTTCCAGGCTCTCTAGCTCTGGAAGTCCCCTCGAACTTTTCTCCTCTCGACCGACAGAATGTGGACATGCAAAGTTCTATAAATTTAGTCAAAATTTTAAAACCAAAGATATTGGAAATAAAGTTCACCTACCTTGAGTTATATCTTGTGTGTATTTTTGGATAAAAGATACAAACACAAGGTGAACTCAACGTTGGGTGAGCTTGTGTTTGTATCTTTTATCCAAAAATATGTCCAATATTTTCGGTTTTAAAATTTTGACTAAACTTATAAGACTTTGTGCGGAAAATTGTCAATATTTAAAATAATTATGTTAGACTTTCTACAAGCTTGGGGTGCCTGTGCTCGACCCGAACCTATTCCGGCACAAGTTTTTACACGATTTCGTTTTGTTCTTCGCAAACTAGATACAAAAAATTGGCTTTTGCTAACAATACAGGCAGCGCAAACTGCAGTTTTCTAAAACTTTTAAGAATGATAGAATTATTGAAGCCTGAAGGCTTTGAATTGTATGGCAGTTCAGATTTTCCTTTGATCAAATTCAAACATCGAAGTTGTAAAAAAAATTACCAAACTATAGTTCGGCTAGGGTCAATCAAACCTAATTTCGCTCATTGAGCGAACTCGAACCAACTAAAAGAGCCCGTTCTAGTTAAGGTCAGTAACATGGTTCAACTACATCATACATTGATGCCTAAGGGGTGGGGTTTACCATAAGAAAATCCCCAAATTACCCTAAAAAATACCAAGGACTAAAAGTTTTTCACCCTAAAAGTATTTCTCGGTTTTAAAATTATCCTAAAAATACCAATTGAAAGCTGAAATTTTTCCCTCAGGTAGTTGTGGGTCGGCGTTAAGTCCCCTCGTGTTGCGCTAAACGTGATATGCAGCAAATAAAGGCGCGCGCGTAATAAGACATTCGCCAAAGGACTTTCGTCGTAACTTCGTATCAGTACGCACGTTTGCTAAAACACGGAACTACAAGCAATCCAATAGCTAGGCGTTTTTGAACCCTAAAAAAAACCAGGCTATTAGTTGAACACAGGGTTTCCTTTAACAACCCCTAAAAAATACCGGACTGGCAATTTTAGCCCCTAGAAAATACGACCGTAATACCTACCCCAATACAGGGAGTACACCCTCCCGGCTAATGATGTAAGCAGGTAACCATACGTCATTTGGCCAGGTAACTTTGAACCTAGTGGTAATTTGAACGAGTCTGTTAAAATGGCGGGTACCTGCTTTTCCTATCTCACCGACAGTCGCCTCGAAAAGTTGATACTCTCAATTGTGTTGGAATGAAAGTGAACGTTATTTGATTCTTCAAACCAAGGTAAGAGTCGAGTTTGTTTTTATTTCTTAGTAACCAACCAGGAATGGGCTTCGCTAGTAAAAGGGGTGAATAATCTTGTCTAAGAACGTTACGAGGAGAACGAACTCTCTCTGTCTTCCACGACAGAACAAAACAATAGCAGCATGCAATTGAAAATTGTTTTAGTGTTGCGATATATTTCCTAACATTTTCCGTTATTGTAAAGACGTATTTGAACTTTACGCTCAATTACATACGGTATTACTATCGTCTAGAGGTGTAGAGCTAGAGATTAGCAAGTGCAAGGCGCTGTTGAAGCGAGTTTACTACCTTCTTTGATAATTGTTGCTCTACGTATCTTTTATCATTCCAGATACTCTGTGTAAGATAACGTTTCTCCTAGTTCAACTGAACACAGTGGTATGATACATACAGTGCATTGCTTCAAGATTACGTAGGAAGATCAAGTCTACAAAAGAATCTTGAGTTTTTATTATGCTGGGCTGTCTAAGGAGACCCAGCTTATGCAACATATCGGGCAGATCTAGTTACTGGGCTACCTGTGACAAGCCGTCTTTATTATATCACAAGTTAGTTCTACATACGTGCTTTAGTGACTTGCAGCTACAGTGGAAACTCGCTTTACATTCACCCCGTTAATACGTTCCCTTCTTTGTGGCCCGTTGGCAACCGTATTAACGGAGTTCCATTGTACTACTATAGTGGGCACATCCGGGGGGGGGGTACTCCCTATATTGGGATGGTAGGTATGATCGTCGTATTTTTTGGTGGTTAAAATTGCCAGTCCGGTATTTTTTAGGGGTTTTAAAAAGAAATCCGCTGTTCTGGAGCCTGGTATTTTTAAGGTTTAAAATCACCAAGCTATTGGACTGCTTGTAGTCTCGTGTTTTAGCAAACATGCGTACTGATAAGAAGTTTTAAAAGACGTCCTTTGGCGAACGTTTTACTACGCGCGCGCCTTTATTCAGTGCATATCACGTTTAGCACAACACGAGGGGGACGTAGCGCTGACCCGCCAGCTACCAAGGGAACATTTTCAGCTTTCAATAACCGGTATTTTTATGGTAATTTTAAAACCGAGAAGTATTTTTTATGGTAGAAATTTCTTTCCCTTGGTATTTTTTAGGGTATTTTGGGGACTTTTCCGACTTTTTCTCTACCCTTTTGACCCCGAAGTACCCCCCCCCCCCCAGGGCACATACACCATATAGGTAGCGTGGATTTAGCTTGAAAATTAAGTGAGGAATAGTGTTAGCAGCCGTTGGCTTGATGTACCCAATAAGCACGACAAAAAGGCTCAGATTCCCAAGTACTTGCATGAGAGTAAAAACCAGATCATAAGTAAGAAATAGATTCCTTGTGTTTTCCAATAGCTGTACATGTGTACCTGAACATTTGTTTTATCTAAAAGGAAAACAAGATCGATATACGGTCACAAAGCACTTGATGTGGAACATGCTTCTCCCCGAGAGGTTTTCTGGTCGACTAGTATATACAGCACTTCTGATAACGGGGGCTGTTTTCGTCTTGAGCAAACTCTGGGTAAGTACATCGTCTCACCTCCATGCATGTAATCTTACACAAGCTTGATGGATAATTGAATCTCGAAAAAACAATCTTGAGTCCGAGACTGAATTTAAACCTGTGACCCTCTAGTTAGCTGTCAAACGCTCTTCTCATCCATTGAGCCAACTCGAAAGCTCTGCTCCTTTGGCCTCTATAGCACGGTAATCTAACTACGACCATATCCATTCATCACAACATTTTTTTGTTATAACAATCACAATTAATAACTCTTTGTAACTAATATCAGTGCTAAATAATAAAAATTGAAAATTGAATTGAATTGAGCTTCAAGATTTTATGGGAGGCTTGAGGAAGCAGGCTGAAGAGGGCGGGAATTATGGCTGTTCCAGAGGGTGATACTTTACGTTTCCAAGCCAGGATCCCTTTTCTAACATTGAAACTTATAATTTCAATTGTAACCTTAAGGTAATCGGGAAAGTATATTTAACAATTATTACACGAACGCGCGTTGGATATGAGGTGATATAGATAGCAGTGTAGCCTATGAAAAAATAAAGTCAAAGTAAAGTTATGTTCGTTTTGCTGACTCACTGTGTGATTTCCTATTCCCCATATCAGTATAAGATTGACACGGTGTAAGCCGAACCCATTTTCACCCATTCCATCACAGAGACTAACATATTCAAACTCACACACACTAGCTAGTATATATTCGAATACGTAACAAATAGACAACTATACCACACAAGTCGGATCCGTGATAACTAACATTTGTGTATGGACAACTCATAATTTCCTCCTCTTCAGTTTCTAACTTGCCTTTTTGTTGTGAATACAGTTCTAAGATGGAAAAAAGAATCATGATACTAAACTTAATGCAGTTTATTTATTCTTAGAACAGTTGACCTAATGTTGCATCTGTTGGCTTATTTGATTCTTTTTTTATTTCCAACATCCTGAAAGGTGAAATCGTTTGAGACACAAAACGATTATGTTCAGCAGCTCACAAGAATGACTGGCACAGATGCAAAGTGGGGTAAGATGCCTTACATGAAACTGGCTTGGTAAATATTACCAAGTCGCTTTGACGTTGGTTTTAGATCATTCAATACAGTCAAACTGCGTGCTGTTTAGTGAGGGTGGGGGTTGGGGCGGGGG
>JAOBAT010001242.1:0-10978 GCA_026413305.1 Hydrozoanthus tunicans
CGGAACCACTCAAGACGTCATCAGATGAAAATTTTAAACGTAAATATCTCAAGAACCTGGAAAGATTTTAGCAAAATCTTTTCACTGTTTTTCCTCATTTAGCAAAGTCTATCCACTGAAGTAATAAAATTTTTCACTTCATAGGCACTTTAAAGCCGACCCCTCCTTACTATAATTTACGTAATTGATCGGGTGACTTGTTGCTAAGTCGAGAGTGACCTGAATAGGGAATGCTTTTGGCATGGTAGATGTTTCGAAACTTTCTGAATTTGTCAAGTGCCGCTTCAATCTTTGTTTATTCATGTCAAACTAAAATAATCTTTTGAACTTTGTTTAACCTCTTTCAGTCCCAGATGTATTGGTAAATTCTCCTAACTAGAGCCCATATTTTTTACAGAAAAAGTTTTGTGAGAATTTCCATTTTCACAGCGCAAAATGTTATGTCATGTTATCAGTGTTGTGTAATGAGGAGGTAGATGTTGATAAATAACTGGAATCGAACGGGTTAACACTTCCAAAGTGTATTCACTCCTGTAGATCAGTTTTAAAACAATACTGTCTATACCCAAAGTTGTTAATGTTTTATATGGCACCTCATTCCACCAAGTCAAAAGCTATGGTCTTACCGCTCCGTAATGATTGGTTTCATAGTTTTGTCAAAAATCATCGGCATGCTCTTCTAAGATAAATTTTCCAAAATTAATTCCAACAAATTTTCCAAGGCTGTTAGTTATTTCGCTCAGCTTAACACAGACAATAAGTTCGTTGGATGCATAATTCTACTGACAATAGCTTAACACAGTAAACATATCCGGCATGTAACTATTGAATTAGTTAACTATTCATTTATGCAAAATAGTTGTAACTACATAAAGGCATGTAATGTTAACTTCTATTCACAAGGAGGAAATTTGTACCTCGAACGTGTCGCTTGTAGAATCTTTCATAAAAAGTAACCCTTCCTTTTCAAGCTGTTTGACGGTTTGACGAACAGCTTTCCTGACTTCATACAACCCCGGAACATCTGCAAGCTGTAAGTAAGTTTATAAACATATTGCAAATATTAGTTGCAATCGTCATGCTGCCGATGAGGGCCCCGCGTGTGGCTATTCAAGATATTTAGTGCGCGAGATAACCTGTTTTCCCGATGAAAAACCTTTTTTGAAGAACATCACTGCTGAAAAACGTCAAACTTAAATTGATTTTTCCCATAAAGTTTAAGAGCTATTACAATAACATGTTGAAAGTTATAATTTTAATGACAATGCGCCTATATAATGATGATCGCTTTGGTTCAAATGTGGATATAGAAAAAGACTCTTGTACGAGTAACTTAATGAATGTTAATTGGTGAGGAATTATCTCGGTGTTTGGGAGGAAAAAATGGAAAGCAGAAAAGGTTTATGTAACAAGACGATAAGATCAGAACTCAAAACTTTTTGTTTTTCTTGGTACTTAGTTAAGTTTCGCTCGCATAGTTGTGATGTGAATAAAAAAATAAGAACATTTGATGCATGGATAGCTGTTTTAAATGTATAAATTCGTGATAAAAAATTACAACACAAGGTCTCATGGGCGCAGGGCTGAAATATGTAAAATGAAACCGCAGAATGTGCTATAGCGAATCTCGCGTAGCGGGCTTCTGAGTTCTGTGGGGCAAAAACTACAAAAGATATTTTACATGAAAACTTAAACAAAAATTTGTCCAGCTGTTTGTGATGGGTCGCAATAGGTACTGTTTTGGAGAGGTACTTCGATTGATGCGACAATCGAACAGTTAGGCGTTCCGTGTACCAGAGAGCTCTGCGGTAACCATCAAAGTTTTAAATTTGAGTTAAAATTCTAAGTTGCTACGATCAAAAACTTCCTACACTTTGCATTAAAATTTTTGTACGGCGAAGGCGTGAATCCATGGAAGCGAGGTATATCCGATAAAAAACGCATGGCCAGATAACATCAAAACTAACGGAAAAAAACTTTTGAGTCTAACGTATTAACAAATTTTTCACTCGGTCGCAATTTTGCTTGATACTTTATGAACACAGCGCCCAACTACCAAATTCAAATTAACTTTCAGCTCATTTATCAAATTCCTCTAACGAAGAAGCTAGAGCTTAAAACATGTGTACTATAATAGTATCTTCAAATTCAAATCTGCACTTTCAATACCTGAACTGCACTAGTAAAACACTGATTAACATGACTATCTGAGTAACTTCTAGCTTCACAAGAAGAAAGTTTCATAAATTATTAGACACTGGCGATTTTGTTGCTCTGTGTCGTACAAATGTATAGTTTATGTACTACGTCATAATGTAGCGGTAGCGAAACCCATAAGCCGGTCTTGTTCTTACGCACAGTCCCGAGGGGGGGCGAGTTATCCGGGGTCAAAAGGGTAGGGATGACCGTCGGAAAAGTCCCCAAAATACCCTAAAAAATACCAAGGGATAAAAATTTTCCACCTTTCGGTTTTAAAATTACCCAAAAAAAATACTGATTGAAAGCTGAAATTTTTCGCTGGGTAACAAGCGGGTCGGCACTTAGTCCCCTTGTGCTGTGCTGAACGTGATATGCAGTGAATAAAGGCGCGCGTGTTTAAGAACGTTCGCCAAAGAATGTTTTTTAAAACTTCTTATCATTACACACATTTGCTAAAACACGGGACTGCAAGCAGTCCAATAGCTCGGAGTTTTTAAACCCTAAAAAATACCAGGCTCTTGATTTAACACTGGATTCCTTTTTACAACCCCTAAAAATACCGGACTGGCAATTTTAACTCCTAAAAAATACGACGGTCATACCTACCATCCCAATATAGGGAGTATCCCCCCCCCCGGGCGCACAGTTCGACGTCTTTAACTAGTTTTGTATCTCTTTTTTCGACTCGACCAGGCTCTGAAAAAGCTCAATTTTGAGGTTAGCTTATATAGGTATTAGTATGCGTTATTTCAGTAGAACTAGATTTCAAAATTGCACACAAGCACGTTGCTGATAAACAGTAACTGTTTCACATTTTACTTTCCGAAACAATTACGGTTCATATGTCTGTAAAAATTTAAATTAGCACGTGATAAACTACTAATTCACTGCTATTGTGAAAGTTTTCTTGTTTAGTTGTAAAACTTTAATCTTGCGAACCTTGTAACCTCTTAAGTATAATTGCAAATACAGTGAAACCAAAAGTGGAAGTCCAAACGCGGCGCATCGCTGCTAGGTAACCAGTTTGTCTTTCCGTTTAGTGAAAGGGGACCTTAAGCAACGGGGACTGGAATATTAACGAAACACACTTCTTGAATAAACTATTTTGCTACTTTTAGCGCGCGCTCTTCCAAGCCGTTTGAAAATCGACTAAACTGACGTGGACATTTAAATTTGTACCAACCAATCAGATGCGAGTATGAACGAATTTGCTGCGTGACAAGTTGCGAGTTTGATGAAAATCGTGAAACAAAGCCAAATTTTGTTGCTCAAAGTAGACCCGGGCTCTACTTTTTGCAACAACTTTCTTGAACTTGCAGCAACTATTTTTGTTGCGTGCCAAGTTAATCAGGCAAGGTGAAAAACGCGAGACACCGATCAAAAACATGCAACGAAACAATGTCGCGCGACAAGTCGAGGTTTTTTGTATCTCGTATTTCGCCGCCTTTAATATTTTAAGAATCATTAAATGTTTCGACAAAATTTCCATCCACTGAGACTAATTTCTTTTTTCTGTCATGGGCACTTTTAAGGTAAATGAAAATTGACAACATTTTCTGTGGGTTGTTCTTGTAGTCGTAAAAATTTTGAAACTGATAATGAGCTTTTCACTTTGAAGTTTTCAAGACGACAGCGTGCAGGTGACCAGCACGGTGCGTTCTAACGTGCAGCTATTGTATTCATTTTTGCTCTCTGCCGTCGTCGACTCTTAAATCAAAAACATAGTAAAACATGAGCGAACGCATTGAGACAGTCTCCGTAAGGGCCCGTCGGTCACTTTCGCGTCAAAAATAGATTTCTTCATACTTCTCGTACAAATTGACTTTACTGTGGTTACTGCTAAAACGCATTTTTTTCGCTCAAAAGTCTTTCTTTTTTGTTTTTGGCCGCCAAATTTCCTCGGTACTGACACGGATTACGTGGCCTCGATTTTTACAAAATAGCAAGACCTTAGGAGCGCTGTGGAGAAAAGAGAGTGTGCTTTGCCATGATTATTTTTGTGCTATTATAAAGACATACCATTGTTGGTTGTTTTGCCATAAAGCTGGCTCTAAATGAATCTTGACACTTGGCAGAAAAATTATTAACTATGACTCCCACCGTTAGATTTGATAAACGTACCCTAAAAAAATTATTCTTTACAAACTATAACTGAAAAAATACCTGAGATGCAAACTTCGTCAATTTTCACGTTTTCGTACAACCTAGTTAATTGACACTGTTCTCAACCGAAGGCACCCCAATTTTAAATCGTTTCACCTACCTTTTCTTTAATCCAGATTACCTCTGTTTACATGTTTTTCTTTTAAGAGCCGCCAAAATCTGGGAAAAAGTACCGCTTGGAAAGATTCTAGAGGTCGATTCCTCGTACGAATTACTTAAAAAGATCTTTTCAATATAGAGTGGCCATCTATGGAACAATTTGCCCCAGACCAACTTACGTCAGTATTACTTTAGCAGATTCAAAAGGGAATAAACATGCACTTTTGTAATTGTTACAAGACATTATTTGGGTTTTGCTAAGAAGTACATGTTCTAACGTGTTCTAGATAAGTCAAGGCCAGAAAAGTAGATTATCGTATTACACTGAATCTGTTGCAATAGCTGTTCATGCAACTCACGTGTAACACACGTTAGTGTTTGTCGGATGTTTCTAGTTATCCAATCAGTGACAAGGAGTAAGATTAATTTAGTGCGTCATCTATAGTCTTTCGACACATTTGGATTCTGCTTGAGTCGTGCAAGAGCTTTGAGTTACTTCTCTTGTTCGAAGCCTATTTTAGTGAAAGTTCGGAACTGAACGGAATCCGTCAGTATGACCAACAGAAACTAAAAAGGGTTAGAGCAAGCGGTAACATCGACAGCTTAGAAAGTATACTTCTTGGTGACGAGTGAAGCGTATGATAAACCGTATGGTTTGTACGAAGAACGATTCCCGTTATCTCTCGCACGGGTAAGGTCAAGCGAATAATAAAAGCTCTACCAACAAAATGGGAATAGCGACAGGTTCATTCTTTAACACAATCCATCGGACGCCCAAACGGCAACTGTTTAAGCTTGCATATCAATAGAAACAGGGGCGGATACAGGATGGTGATATGGCCGCCATCTTTTTTTCGGAACGGTTGGTTGAACACAAAATAAACGAAGCAAACAAAATAATACTTTACGAAGAGAAAAGAAATGAAAACTGACAAAGAATAGCTTCATCGGCTAAAGATCAGTTTTACAGTCGTGAAACTCTCTTACCTGCTCGCCTTCAAACTGTTGAAGCAACATTTCTTTCGCAATACGCTGAACCTCGTTGTCTGAACATAAATTTGTAAACTGGAAAACTGTAATTTTTTTCTTCTTGATGCAGTCACAGATATACTCCTTCAATTGTTGACCTTTATTTGAAGAATCGTCTTTTCCAAATGTCTTCTGAAGCGACTGGGGAAGAACAAACTGCTCCTTATAAACTGTTTGGTTAAGCTGAACAACATCAAGCCAGAATAAAATTTCTTCGTTGGGGTCAGTTGCTCTAGCTGCGAGTCAAAAGCAGTCAAGGAAGACCTTTTTCCTTCTCTGAAGTGATTTTAAACAAATTTCTATAGCTATCTAAAACAAAGCAAAGGATTAAAAGTATTTTTCCACCAAAAATAAGTAAAAAACCAACATCTTTATGATCAGATGAGTCAGTGCCGTATCAATGATCTCTCAAGGTATGGAGGCTAACCCCCCAAAAGCAAAGACACTACAAAAAGATTACTAAAATCGGATTCGATCTTTCACATTGATCTCACAACCTCAATTTTGGAAAGTTCGTTTGATTCAATTTATTTCAAACTTTTTGAATGAGGACTTGACGTTGTTCCTCAAGGGCAACCCCTGGGCTAATGGTTAAATGCAGGTAATGACAGCCAGCTATATGTTTTTCTATTGCGCCTGATGCTTGCACTTAACTAAATTTTCATTTTATTGTACACCAAAACAGCGAATAGATATTTTCGCGAGGCATGACTGGTTCCTGATATCAGCCGCTACTTACTGTTTTCAGAAAGCTGTCGGCGTTTGGCGACAAGTAACGGAAGAGGAAACTCATGAAATAAGAATACAGAATACCTGTATTCACAGAGCCCCTTGTGCTGTTTTTGGCGCTCCAAACTTTGAATTTCGCTCCAACGTCTTGAGTCTGGACGCGTTTCGTTAAGTTCTCAAATTCCTTTCTGATGACGATAAACTCGAAAGAGAGAGGTCCGCGTGCACATGCTTCGCTTTAGTTCGCTTCCATTAAAATCGAGAAAAAAGGCAATAAAAACGGTAGAACAATTCAAAAACCCAAGACTTAAGTTAGCAGTACTTCGCGCAAGAGACGGAATATGACGTCGAGTTTCGAGAATGACGTCACTCTGTCCCAGGCTCTCTTTTGGTCGCTCCTCGACCTTCGAAAGACCAGAGACACGATAGAGGACTCTGATGCAAAAATATAATTATTTTAATTGTTCTCAAAGTCAAAAACATGGAGTGGTCAAACTTGTTATTATATAGTATATATACACAGACTTACTTGTACCCTGACTTTACATTGTCTATCTGCCATTGGCTAGGGTCAACTCTTATTTAAGTCCCCCTCTCTAATAATGCCCCTGTCTGGAAGGACTAAAATAAACAAGCCCCCTGGGGGCTTATCATACGTTTACGGTACAATTTAAGTTTGGATACTGATCAGGTCGACTGTAAGTTGCCGCTCTCCACGGAAGGTTGTTATCTTTCCTTGAACCATAACCATTTGTCCCAGTCCATACTTTTCACATTCTTCATCTGAGACTGAATTGTTGGAGCTAGGCTTCCACCAGCAGCAAGCTATGGTAGCTGTGCCATCATCCACTTTAGGAAAAACATATTTATTGCTATGATTGTGATAACAAATAAACCTGCTATTGGTAATGTATTTAATTTCGTTTCACCGTGGATGCGTGCCCACACGTGGCAATCCATTTCAAGAAAGCCTCGCGACCTTCATTTGGCTGTAACCGACGCATAGATGACGTAAAATGCAGTAAGAAACATGCATTTGCCATAAAGTTACGGCAGCATGCTGAAAAATGCATGCAACTCTGCACCTTTAAGAAAACCCTTTTCATGTAGCCACCTTCGAAACCATCGCTCGCTATGTTGCAGGAGTAGGATCGGTTTCTAATTTGCGCAGTAACTTCAAAGGTGGCTATATCAAGTTTTCCATTGCGCGCAACGTTGCACTAGGCTACTGTATGTTGAATAGAATAGCTGAACCTTAAGAAGAAGAAAAGTGTTTCTTCTTGTAACTTCCCTTTGACGTCGTTCATGCGTCTCTTACGCAAGGTTAAACGGAATCTTTTATCATTGTCTTATGAAATAAAAAGTATATTTGAGTGCATATAGTTTCCAGCCAAAGTTGCTTTCACCATCCACCAAGGATACATAATTCATCAATCCTATTACAACTGTCTACTACTATAAGTTACAGCATACAGGTTATTTGCACATCCACTGTATTTACAAGAAGAGCTTGGGATGCCTGTGAGTGGATGGGAGTCTTTAACTCACCCTGGACAGGGTGCTAGTCTATCGTAGGTTAGCCCCAAACAGAAGGCAGTACTCATTTATACAGCTGAGTCGACTGGAACAAGTCGGGTACTAAAGTGTCTTGCTCAAGGACACAACACATTGGTCTGACTGGGGCTCGAATTTCCAACCCTAGGATTATGAGTCACAAACAATCTAACCACTACAGCTTAGTCACTGTACTACAAACATTTTGTAATTGTTGATGAAGAAATCAAAGAGCTTTTATTTGCAACTAAAACTGCTTTTCAGTGGAGGTGCTCTTCAGCTGATGAACTAGATTTGTTAATAAACAAGTTACTAAAAGTCTGATTTCTCATTTCTTTAGTTAAGATTATATTTTAAAAAGATTTTATGAAGTAAAAAAAATTAAATAATTTTGTTTAATTTATTCATTAAATAGTTGATTTTTTCTTGATTATGAGCTAATGATCAGAAGTTATTGTTACAATAATTATCAATATTTATTTTAAAAGATGCCTTTAACAGAGACTAGACTCTATACAATTTGGGGATGTTCTCTATAGATTCATTTCTATAAGTAATAAAATATAGATTTTATAATAGCTTAAATCACTAAGAGTAATGTTCTGTATTTTAAAATTTAAATTCTTCAAATAGAATCATAATGCTATTGTAATATTTACAACATGTGGAGTGCAGAGTTAAATGCCCAGTCCAAAGTGTAGATTAATGATTATATTGCAATTATAAATACCTCCATATGAAACGAGCTTCTCTCTCTCATCAACTCGAACCACATATCCAACAATTTCAACTCTTGAAATTGGATGATTTCCATAGCAATATACTCCTAGTAGATAAATTCATTTATGAATTTGGCTTTACAAAAAGATCACTCCATGTTCAGTAATGGTGTGCAAGCAACAACAAATATAATTATATAAGAACTTAACTTTTTGGAAGTGTCCAGACAAATTACTATAATTCAGTGCTTTGGACCATGTGTGCCCAATCACAAAGTCTTGATTGGTCAGTCAGTTTTTAATGGTATGGTGCTTGGGGATTTTTGTTTGACAGACCCTTCAAAAGGTATTTTCAATTTACTGATGCCTACTATAACTCAGGGTCCGAAATAAACTTTTTCCTACGGGAGCCATCTGGTGACTTATGTACCTAAAAATATTTTGGTTTCTTCCCTTAGATTGCGGCTTTGTTGCTCAACTTGCCGCAACATAAAGAAAACAATTTCTCTGACAGGCAGCTTAATTTTAACAAAGCACAAAATTTAGCCAGGAAAATAATTGTTGCTTTGTTTTGTACAACTGTCCACGGGAGCTTTCCATTTTCTTCCTTTTACCTTGGTCTTGGATATTCAAACTCCAAGGAGACAAATGGTTAGTCGCTAGATGGCAACAAGTTTTATAATTCTGGTTGCCAACATTCAACTTTTGGTTGCATTGGCGACCAGTGAGTCGTAATTTGGACCCTGTAATTATGCATGTGCACAATGCTGGAGCATGGATCATGCTGCCACCTAAATGGTCAAAATTACTGAGCTCTTAAGGATGGTTCACACTTGTGAGATAAGCACAAGCACAAGCATAAGGAACAAATATTCAAACAGATGAAATAAGCACAAAAAAATAAAAAATTGCATGTGCAAAGTGACTTTGTGATGGCATGCTTATGCTTGTTTCACAGATGTTTACATTTATGAAACAAATGACATAAGCATAAGCACAAGCATAGGAAAATGCTTCATTTTTTTGTTGTTGTGCTTATTCTCGCATGTTCACACTTGGATTTTCTGAACTGTGCTTACAAGTGTTTACGTCACAATATGGACCATTACCTATTGGCTAATACCAAGACTGAAGAAGTGCTTCACAAATCATTCATATCAGTGATCACAATAATATAAAAATTAAATGTGTTGTGTATAAACTGATCTGTTAAAAGAGTTTTTAAATTTTAAAAAATATCTCAAAGTTTTCGAACCCTGCCGGTCATTTGTTTAGAGTCCCTAAGAGAATTATAATGCCGAATGATGCTTCACAAATTGTTCAGTACTATTTAAAAAACACATAAATTTAAAAAAAATATTTCACAGGTACAGTATTTAACATTTAAGGATCCTATAAAACCAACATTGAAATAAGAAAATAAACAAACTTACAAATAAATTATGACTATAGGTGTACCGTATACACGAAATAATTTTGTTTACCCCTATATAGCCTCGATCCTACCTTTATAATCTAAGTATTCATCAAGACTAAGAATTCTGCTCACGAACATTTTCACATGAGTCCAAAATAACGGGTCCAAACCCCAGAATCGCGCAGGAAAATACGATTTTGGACTATGCTCGCACTTCTCCGCCATAATTTGAAAATTCTGCCAGCGTAAAATCCTGGAGACTAGTTACCAGTACTTCAAGAAACCTATATATACAGACTTACGCACGTGTGCCTAGTGACTTTGTATTCGGAGTAGTTCGTTTCGAGCCAGTTATCACGTCGCGATTGCCTCCTATTGAGATATGTTAGCTTAGGTTCTTAGCCTTAGGATAGTTTGCAATACTACAATACTGTTCAAGTTGACTGCACTAATAATGGATGAAAATCTTGAAACCCAACAGCACGGCACAACCAAGCGTCGCGGGACATTTCGTGCTGGAATGGATGTGTCAGATATACCAGAACTTGAGGAAAGAAAAAAGGACGAAGACACGTTTGATAAGAGGGTAAATACAATCCAGAAAGCTGTCAGCACAATACTCGATAGCATCGGGGAGGATAAAGAAAGGCAAGGGCTTCTCAAAACGCCCCAAAGAGCAGCGAAAGCACTTCTGTTCTTCACTAAAGGTTATGAAGAGAACATTGAAGGTAAAGGTCGCTAGTCGCTGCAACCCACTAATTCTAAACGAATATCAGTTGACGGGGCTGGTTAGTTTATTAGATAGCCTTGCACACCGTTCTTGGGTATAGTACCTGGTCAGTTAATTGATTTTAAGATTTTTTGTGTTTTGTTGATATGAATAAATGAACAAAAGTCAACAAGCTAACTCATTAACCTCTTGCGCGTGACGACACATCACGATTATAAAATACGTAATACTAATTGGGGTTGTTTTTACTACCCTCAGTGTCACAAGATTCGTAATGGCCTTGTGAACATACCATTCCCTGCTTGTATTAAACCAAATCCAAGGTGCACTAGGCACAAC
>JAOBAT010001253.1:0-10978 GCA_026413305.1 Hydrozoanthus tunicans
CAGTCAGTTTCCATATTTGGTGAACTCCGAATATGAGTTGATAACCGAGATTGAATGAACCAATCAGAACGCGCGAAATCGCAATATTCGAGATTGAAAATTTAATAACTAAAGATATCGTAGTTAGTGCGGGAAGTTGACAGTGCAAAAGAAGCTTTAGTGTTGTTTGTGTTAGTGCATTAATCAACGTTAAACCATCACCTACCATGTGGAAGGGCAATAAGACCCCCAGTGTACGGCACGACTTGAGGATCATGTGCAGGCGCATGCTTCGGGAGGGGAATCTTGCTGGCTCCATGTACCGGGATAGCGATAGTGGTCTCGATACTGAGGGTGGAACCTTAGGAAAGGTTTGGGAAAATAGGACAACTTGTAACATATAGTTTTTGGTGGTTTAGATTCTTTCAAGTAAAATAATGTCATCATAACCACTGTCAATCTACGATTACGTAAAAGGTGACGATCTGTAAATTTACCCATAGTTCCCGGCGCAAAAACGTCTAGAATTGCCCAATAAAAACTCTTAGTGAGAATCTGTAAACCTTAAACTTGACACACAAAGTGCTGGTAGTCCAAGGAAGAGTTTTACCAACTGTTATCTTTCCCCAGAGTTTCTATTAGCGGTGTTAGGTTTGCAATGCATTGTGGTAAAATGTACAGCCGCCATTTTTTTTTTCGGGATAATCAATTTACTACCGTAGTACAGACACTATGCATATATGGCGGCGACTTTTAAAATGTTTGTTTATCCAAGTTCAAAATAACCCTTCTAGTCTCGTTTGGGTAATATATTCATTTGAAAGTTTACCTCAAAAACGAGGCTTAATAGGGCTTATTTGAATGTAGACAAAAAAGTAATTTAAGCATTCGGTCTATGTAATTTGGTACTTTCGTTAAAAAGCCAAAAGATCAGTATTTTTTTTGTTTCCCTAGATATTATATGCAGCTACCTAATTTTTTTTGTTTTGCTGCTAAAACATGACGAAACTTTTTCTTGAATACGATCTAAAATTAAAGTAGCAAATTGCATTCATGCTTGATGTTTGCTGCATTTCTCTGGCTCTTAACCTGTCGACAGTGTATCTTCTATTTGGACTTAGTTCTTGTGCCTTTCATAAAAACATCAAAGAATTTCGCAAGAAGAAATCTTAGTAACCACAATTAAATATAGCATAGATAAAGTAAATGCCCTTATTTCGACTTTACCTGCAGGCAAGGCATTAGCAGGAGGCAAGTTTCCGTCCTGAAAACCAAGTCCAGGAACTGTGAAGGAAAAAAAGTTAATGGCTTAAAGAAACACGACCTGAATCTAAATCAAACTCATTCTCAAGAATGGTTTGTTTGCGGCTGTTTTTTTATTACCTCCCTCGTGCATCGATTCTTTAAAAACAGGCATTCCTCCAAGTATTCCCGAAGCAACTGCATCCTTCAGAGGGCCAAGGGTAGGGCTGCTGCCAGGCGGAAGATGTAGTTTGAAATCAGCTTCAATCTTGCCGTCTGTAGCTTCCCTGTTAGAAAAGAGCCCGCCATTGGCTGTCTCAGTGTTCAACTTGTAACGTGTAAAACTTTCACGTTAACTGCTTTTAACATATGGCTATAAAATTCGTGACTTGTGATTGGAAGCTGAGAGGGCAAGAATTTTTTGCAATAATGGTCGTTATAATATTTTGTAGTACTCGCGCTCTGATTGGCTGCTCGGTTTAATGACCGGTCATTAAGAAACTATTTTCTTTCTTGTATTAACGAAGACACACATTGTTAAAGAAAAATTTCATGTAATTTTTAACGCTTCACCAGGTTTGTTTCCGTTCTGTTTAGTTAACCTTGTGACCTCTAACGCACAAGCGGGTGTAATATATTTTGTAATCACTGAAAGACCCTTTAGTAAGTAAGTTATTAACCTCATTCGTTCAGTTACTTTAAGGATACGTCAGACATTGGCCTTGTTGTATTGACCTTGCTATTACTCGGTTAGTACGTACATCAAAGCCACGGTCCGAGATTTCCCTGTAATAACCTCGCTCTCGGATAATAAGTGGTATTATCCTAATCGGTCATAGATAGTAAATGCAGTGGTTGCTTAAAAATTATCAATCAGAGGAATGGGTACATAGATTGCCTTATATGGGTTTATCAGGCGGTGATTGTCCAGGTGATGAATAGATAAAAAGCAACGAGAAAAGGTTTCTTGCAAATCTTAAAACTGAATCAAAAATTTGATATCATTTCATGTTTGAGATTGTGTATAACAAAAGAATTAAACACCGACGTAGGTTTCAAAATATTTGATTTCAAAAAGACTTTAAATCAAGTTGTAGAACCAAACAAAGTATCTAGCTAGAATAAAAGGTATCACACTTTTATCCATCCATAGAAGAAGATACGATATCAAAATGTTTGTTCGTGGTAGAGATTTTGCATCTTGCTTTGTACTTACTTTAAAGAAGATATTTCAACTGTAATCGGTAGTGGCGAAAACACCTTTTCGATCTGGTGGCAGTAAGAAAAAACTCACATCAACAAAAACAAACTAAGAATTTCGTTCTCCTAACAGCTATTTTACGTTTAATACGAAACAATTATCAATATAGGCTAACACAGTGCAGAATACTGATTACTTGTTGCCACCCATGCATTACAAAAAATCAATCATCTTGAAGCAGTTTCAACTAAATGACCGCAACAAATTTCTCGGGAAGTTTCTGACTGGACATTCGTACATTTAGTTGGGACGCCGAAGGGTTAAAAAAGAAATTTATACCGCAGCATCTATTTTATACAGTTCAGGTTCAATGAATAACTTTTTGATTTGATTGATAGCGGAGAGGTTGGCGCAGTGGTAAGTTCTCTACCTCACAATCCTGAGGTCCCCGGTTCGATCCCCGGCCTGGTCGAGGGTTGAGTATTTGGGCGACCTTCTTTCCCGCTAAAAGCAACTCAGCTTTCCATCCATCCGGGGTCGGTAAATGGGTACCAGCATGCATGGATCGCTTTGAAGCGGCTGCCAATTGCGCCTATACGTGCTTCCGGTCCGCTGGGGTAAACTGATCATTGTAAAGCGCCTTTGAGCATTCATTTGGAAAAGGCGCTATATAAATGCACTACTTTTTTTACTTTTTTGATTTAGAAGCCTCCTTTTAAACTGCAGGTTTGCTGCTAGCTAGAGTAAACACTGAATGTTTGGAAAATAGGGGAGGTCACGTGATTGGAACCGGAGGCAGGAACGATTTTCAGATAACCTTTGAAAATTACTAGCCAAGAAATTGAATATGCTGAATAGTCTTTTTAACAGATTAAGATACTTACAGCGTTTTCCAAATCTCCAGAGAGGATCTTGAAAGTGATTGAGTTAGGGTTTCCAAGGAAATGGTACCAACTTTGGTTTAGCTTGAATGATCCTTCAATCACTTTGCCTGAGGAATAAACAACAGCTTAACTACCAATGTACAATAAAGGATCTCCTTACAGCATCTTAACTATCTAAATGAACTTCAACAAAAGTTATACGAAATGACCCTTACTAGGCATTGGAAGAAAATGAGGAGCTTTTATGGCTGCAACACTTTTTAGGCAGCAATATAGTGTCACTTCCCCCCCCCCCTTTCCCCAAGAAAACGAAATTCATCTTAACAACTTCTTATCAACTTCACACATAAACCAACATGGCTTCATGAATTAACACAAAATTAGTACTCTTTGAAAAGTTGGAAAACTTTTTGTCCCTAATTTCCATTTCTAAAAAAACTTCTAAACTTTCTAAAAGAACTTCTGGAGTTACGACTATCTTCGGAACAAAGATTTCTTCACCCGAATTTTCCATAGGTCACCCCTTTTCCCTTTGTTAACTGAGGGTGTATTTTCTTACCTTCTAAGGAATCGTCAATAGTGGAAGTATTTTGGGGAGTAGGTGGGTTTAGTTGGCCATCTAAAAAGTAAGGAGACTGTTAGATTTCTTACAACTAATTAGCTTGCTTCCAGGAGCATTTGTTTTGGAATTCAAAAAACATACATCACATAGTTACCATTAACCAGCTATCAGATGATTATTTAACATTATATACCAGTTGTTATAAACCGGTTACGCACTTATCCATCGAGTCATGCATCTGATTGACCGGCAAACAATTCATAACCGTTAAAATAAAAAGCAAAGCACGATCCAGATTCTGATTATCTAATTCAAGACCTTGTAAAAAATTATTTTAAAAATCAGTGCTTTGCAGTTTTAATTACACTGGGACCTTTCTCTTTCAAAATGGAAGGCAACAATAAGATCTTTCATGACGAATACAAAAAACCGTGCAGCATTAGTAATTCTTTCTTTATCTTAATGAATAAACAATAAAAACAAAGCACTTTCAAATCGTCTTCACCTAAGCACCAAGCATTTGACCACAGTATTCAACGAGCTGCACTACTAAGTCATGAGATTATTACCCAAGTTTCTTTGGAAAAGCGTAAAAAAAAATTAGGATTTAACGTACGTGTTGTCCATGAAAATTTTAATGTTTGTAATATGCACTTTGAAAATCGCCGAACAAATTCAAAGTTTATTAATTGATTAATTGTACATGTTAAAAAATTTATAGAGTTTATTAACTTACTAAAGTAGTCGTTGAATACCGGGAGGCCATCAAGGCTTCCTGTCTTAATTGCATCCTCTATTTTGGAGCCAGGATCCTCTCCGTTGCCACGGTAACGTAGAAAGACCCTCGCAATTAAGCCCTTACCGTTTGGCGAAGGACTGAAAAAAAGGTTAAAATTATATCAACTATATCAATTATATCAACTATATCATTTACATCTGATAAATTGGTTTGGTAACTGATTTCACTCTTTACTTCCGTTTAAACCAAAAAGTCCAACAGAAGGAGGAATTTAGACCGCAGCGTCTGAGGAAAAGAAAAGTTAAACAAAGAAAACATTTGCAAAATAACTCATTTGAGGAGGATCAATTTAAGATTTACCAGCAGATATTCGCAACAAGCAATAATATAAATATGCTTTTTTTATAATTCCTGTAGGTAAATAAAGAGATGCACTTATTTTCTACTTACGTAAATCCTAGAACTTTGATGTCCTCAAGGTTTGGATCATTTCCAAGAATTTTTCGAATCTAAAGTATGAAACAAAACATCTTATAATTAATGACATTCATCAAGTGTCCCATGTGTTTTAAATCGATCAAAAATTCTTCACACAAGGTTGGTTGTCTGGTTATCACTCCTTTGCAGAAACGTGAGGAAGCACGAAGGAAAACTCTCAGTTGCTTGGTTAACTCTAGGAATGTTGCTTTCGATTGGTTTACGATATGGGGTATATTCTTCAAAGTGTCGCAAGCAATTAAAAGATAGCTAGATAGGTTGAATAGCTATTTCTATGTCTTTATTTTACCAAAATTCAAGCGTTCTTTTCTTCGGATTCAAATGCTAAACCAACTTCAAACGACTAGCAGCTAGCTTGAAAAATCTTACGGTTATCTCAATGCTTTGTATTTCCTTACTTGAGTTTAGAAAAACAAATTACTAAAAAGAAACAATTGTTAACTGAATTATTAAAAAATGAAATCTGTAAAGAAACTTGGGTGTGAAATTAACAAAACTATATGTTTGTATGTCTACGTCTAATGTTCTATGCAACTTTAGTTTGTTACAGTTCTGTTAAAGTGCATATGAAGTGAAAAATTTTATTGCTTCCGCAGCATTAACGGACACTTGATAATCATTGGATGCCAGCTATACTTACGGAGTTGATGATGTTGTTAACAACCTCTTTGTATCGAGGATTGTTGTGATCGCTTAGGAAGGTATGCCAGTTGTCTTTCAGTTTGATGTCGTACGTGAAATCGTTGACTAGAAAACACAAGTATTATGAAAATTAGTCGCTTGTTCCCCTTTTAAACTCAACAGCTTCAAGGAAGAATGAAGGAAAGGAGAGGGTGAGGGATTTCTTGTTCCGGACCATCACTTAGGGTCTTAAAATAACCGAGGAGAAGGTGCTGCCTATCGGGAAACCAAAAGAACCCACAACACTTGTCGAAATGGAGTATAAGCCGTTTATACAGCGGTCGATCTAAGACCCTCATTACCAAAGTCAACTGTTAATCATTGTAAAGCGCCTTTGACCATCTATATGGAAATGGCGCTATATAAATGCTAAATAATATCATCATTGTCATTATTATTATTATTATTATTATTATTATTGATTCAGGAAAACACTTTGAAGAAAGAAATGTTTATTCCTATACGTCAATAGTTAAACTCCCTTTCTATTAAGCTCTATCTTACTTCAAACAAAAACTCGTTTTAAAATTCGTTTAAGAAGTTAAAAGTTCTCTTAATTCAATGTTTTCCTTTCTTAATTATGCACAAATAAGAGTATGAAACTAAACGATAATACCGCCCAGGACCGAGTCAATTGAAGACTGTTATTACTAACTCGATTGCGTATATATAAGAGTGACCCAAGTCAAGTAAGTACAATACTTACAAGGCCCGTCATAAGGTTTGGGCTGTGTTGGCGCCACCGCTGGAGGTGCAGTCGGTACTGGAAAGGCATGCGCAGGCGCGGGTGCGAGTGTAGGAATAGGGGTGGGATGAGAGTCGGAATCAGGAGGGGCAATGGAAAAGTGAACCACCGGAGGCTGGGTAACAGCTGCAGCAGAAGGTGTAGCGGAGGGAGCAGGAGGGGGTGGTTGGGTAGGGACTGGTGCGGGGGGTGCTGAGTCCTCCTGAGCAGGGTCAACTGTTTGTTGCGGGATTGGCTGTGGCGGAGGCTGGGTTTGTGACAGAGGGGCCTGGGTTGGTGTTGGGGGAGGCGGAGGCTGGGCGGGTGGAGGGCGAGGAGGCGGGGGAGGGGGTGGCGGCGGCGGGGGAGGGCGTGGGGCCGGCGCAGGAGCTTTCAGTGGAGCAACTGGTGGTGAAGTGGCGTTCTTTGTTGGTGTTGTAATTAGGCCAGCTTCTTGCGTTCCACTCAGGCTCTTGGGTTTCGGGTACACTAAAGTAAGAGCAAAACGCAAATGAAAGCAGCCGTCAGTTGACAGTTGAAACAAATAAAGAAGATCCAATCGGCGTAGGTAAAGTGCTTTAACAGACGCAAATAGAAGTACGATGCTTAAGTTTAAGTTCGAGCTACAGATTATACAAGAAATTAATACATATACTGCTGGCTTGTATGTTATGATTTGCATTAGAAATGATAACGTAGATTTTTATAACAACAGTCACATACAAGTTGATTGACACTCGAAAAGCATATATTTTTTCTTAATTTAAAAGAATTATACTTGTACCTCCCAGAAGCCGAAAGTAATCCGGGTACACTGCCATCCCTGAGATGTGGCCTTTAGAGACGATAGCACGAAGGTGGAAAATTGCGTCGTATTCTTGCTTTGTAAAGTGAAATTTTACGTCTGCCAGTACCTTTGGAACCTTTTCCTTCGATTTTCTGAAAAGAGAATTTCAAAATCTGAAATCGAGCTGCGTATCGTATATATTTGAATTAACACCCTCATTTGAATAAACGCCTTTCTCGAATACGTATACGCACCCCATTCAAAATAGCGCCTCTCTCGAATAAGCGCCCCCTAAAAAGACCAAAAATCCCCCCCCCCTCCAAAGGGACTAGAATTGTTATTAAATCACGTTTCATCAGAAACAATTTAAATCAACTAAACTCTATTTCTCTACTCATTTTTGTTTATATCTTTCTGTGGAAGTTTTTTAGTTATGCCGAGCTGACGAGGCCAAACATAACCAGCCTGAGACAGCTGTCCAAGTCTGCTAGCGCTCAGACTCAAACTAATATTTGGGTTCAGTACAAGCTTTAGTTCTTCTGACCTGTGAGGCCCTAGTGCCATTTAGCTCCATCCATCAACAGGCGCAAGATTCCACAAGGCAAGCGTAATGAAAACATTCGGTTCTGTATTTGTTTGTGTCCCTTAAATTTTATTTTTGTTTTATAACAATCTGAGTCATGGAGTCACGGGAGAACAGGCCTATCATCCGGGACCTACAGTTTTATAATTTCCTTATCCGATAAGACACGAAGGTCTAGCGGTTTGTAGATGTTAGAGCAAAGACAGCACCTTCTCCTCAGTTGTTTTAAGACCCTGAGTGAACGTCCGGCACCGGGAATCGAACCCAGGCCTCCCGCACGACAGACTGGCGCTTTATCAACTAGGCTAACCAGGCAGTGGCTTTTTGCTGATGCTCTAAATCTGCTTTATGTAGACTGACTATGCGTATTACTAATTAAGATGTATCTAAATAGTTCCAGGATTATTCATCTTACTTTAAAGAAACCGCAGTAGAATCCAGGAAATCCTTGTCTCCTATCAACTCCGTTGCAACCTGAAATAAAGAATTTCAATGAACTAGAGTAAGCATTCTTTCTGTTCAAAAACGAATACGTATTGGTTTCTGAATTCATATAAAAGAATGAATCGAAAAAGACATCAACATGAACCACGCCCCTTTTGCAGCCTTAAATCAAATCAACTAAAATAGTTTGAAAGTTGCCAAAAGGACGTAAAAGAAGCAGACTTGTTAAACATTTTAAGTAAAGAACAACGTTTTTTAGTTTGCAAAACATGTTTCGTTCATGTCTCTGAAAATCTTCAGTTGTAACTGGGAATAGATTTATACATAATGTTTTTCTAAAGACTAGCTGCGGTAATTAATTAAGGTAAGAACGTTTATCATAATAATTCTAGAAATTTCTTTTTGTTAAATATATATGGAACAATAGAAAGTTATAAACTGTTACGAGAAAAGAATTAAATTGACAGGAATAACCTGCTTTTTGAAAGAAGGCTGTCCCCATTTGATTTGAAGGGCTTCTTTGATTTTGAGTTAAAAAACAGAAGGAGCAAAGTCAAAAAATTGGAAAGTTGCGATTTCTTCTATTTTTTTCAGACACCGCATGATACCAATAGTGAATCAATCACTCAAACCACACCAACCATATACTTGTTACTGTATCCTCTCATTAACCAAGTGCTGTGACCGTATAGATATATCTTAATAACCGGGTGTGAGGTTTGTCCGGGAAAATAATTGCTCGAGGTCTTTCTCTGTACGGACCGTGCGTAGCAACGCCTGTGCGAAAGACCGAAGGCAATTATTTTTCCGGACAGACCGAATTATGAGGTTACTACGATGGTTACCATATGGCTTCTGTTTTAGATCAGCAAAAGAGAACGAGAGAGCGAGAAATCTGTCCCCGGTCTTGTATGAAAAGGTCTGGACTGATTTCCGGCCAATCACCGCGCACGATTTGCTTATTGGTCTAGAAACTTAACTTGCCATGAAATAAAATCTTTTGTTAACCGAGTGCGAGGTCCTTATCAAGTTACGGACCCGGATTCCATTGTTATGGCTCAGGTGCGAAAAGGGAAGTTCATGAAAAGCAGTCGGACCTTACTTACGATACGGACTGAAAACGAGGTGAATATAGATATATTTGTTTTATCAACCTCAAGACGTTTCTAATGTAGCGGCCTGTGAGGTAAATAAGAGACCTGGAGTTAACCAAACAAAGAGCGTAGAACAAACACACTTACAGCATCTTTAATATTTCCGGCCATGAGGCGATACTGTGGACTGTCACTGTCCAACATTTTGTCAAACCAATTGTGTTTAAACTTTATCTCTGCTGTGACGTCTTGGCCTAAAAGAGTTTAATAATGAAGTTATTGTTAAGAAAAAGCAGTCAAAAATCATTGTTTAGTGTAGCACAGATGTCGGTCAGCGGAGCTACTGTATAAGTTATGAGCAAGATCTTTTTCATATACAGTCCGTATATCCTAAGAGTTCTTCAATCTCAATAGTTACGGTACTAGCTATGTATATCTATTGAGTAAATGCAAAATGATATAAAAGTGATGCATTCTGAGATATGAGTTTCTTCTTCAATCTTTTGGAAAGCTGATTTAGCTTTTCAAGTAGTAGCGTTAATGTTTGAAGACAAAACTTGATTACAAAGCGAAAATGGCCGTATAGCTTATTCATCGTCCTTCAGATTTTGCATCAAGACAGCTATCCCAAAATTTCTACATGCTACTTTTCAACATCCCAATCATCATCTTCATTATCACCATTATTATTGTCATTATTAACATTATTATCATCTTTATTGTTATTTTTAGATCAATCAGTTGAGAATACCCGTTAGCTATAGGACTTTTTAGTTTGGAAAACCCCCAAAATGTTGGTAGCTGTGTTTTGTTTAGTGTTTTCACTTTGGTTTTACTGCATTTTTAAAATCTCTTTCTACTCTAAAACTTGGGAAATGCAGAATCTCGATGTACATATATTCAAGTAAAGGTATTTAATGATGGACGTAACAACTATTATCAACAAGTATAAGTACTCTTTCAAAGCTGTTATAGGAGATTGAATAACAATCATGTTAAACCTTCGTCCTCCTGTCCCTCCAGAGAGCGCTTTCTAATCCTCGCCATTCGCCTCCTCTTGGAATGAAGCTCCCGCAAAAACCTTTCTCTCGTCTTGGGTTTTAGCCCGTCAACGGCCTCCTGCTGTTGCTTGGTAACGGAGCGGCCGTGGAGCCTTGACAATAATGTCTTTCGTCCTGCAACACAAAAAGTTAGGCTCTACTTTGCTGTTTCGTATTTGGTGACCAGACAGGAGTTCAAGCAAATAGAAGACATTGTAAAAGCAAATGTACTGGAGAAAGGGTAACATTGATTCCAAAAATATTGAAAAGAATAAAACTTTTTGCTTACCGCATGAAGCTGCCACCAAGCAAAGGAGGAGTACGCATATGAATGGCGGAAGTCTCATCTGCTAAGTCCTCGTCGTCACGTGGTTCACTAATTATTTTCCGTCGCTAGAGACCAAGTGGAACCAATATATCAACATAAAAGCACCGAAACTACCGCTACTTCTACTACTACTACTACTACTACTACTACTACTACTACTACTACTACTACTACTACTACTACTACTACTAC
>JAOBAT010001264.1:0-10978 GCA_026413305.1 Hydrozoanthus tunicans
CTTCCCCCTCCCCCCTAAACAGCTTATGCTCTATTCAACAGGATAGGTATGTAAACCTTAGCTATAGCAACAACAGTAATCGATACTAACACACAATGTATGAACTTGTTTAATAAAACCCTTGTTAATATGGAAAACCAATGTAGTACCTTTCTTGGCCCTCCGTCTAACTTCAGGTTTACAAATACATTCTCGCTGTCCTCCTGACCGTGAAATATCTGTTTCGGTACGCTGTATTCTTGGTAATCGATTGTTTTCTGACAATTTTCGAACTCAGCCTGTTTTAGTTCTGTGAGTTCTGGTAAGTCGTTGTGAGCCTTTGCGTTATGCACAATATCCTTAGTTCCACTCTCGACGTGTTCCTGAATTTCAACACTGTCGATGGTTTTGCCATGGACAGATTCACTTTCCGACACCAGTTGGGAACGTTTTCTTTTGCTTTGTGGAATAGTTTTCTTAGCCTCAGCCGGCCGCTGAAGAAAGTTTTCTGAACATGTTAGTTGATCCAAGAATGGCGATTCGTCTTTTATTGAGCTATGGCTACAAACGTTGCTTCTTGGAAGGGGACTTTGAGGGGCACCTATATCCTTGAGTACTGTCCGCATTCCGAGCTGTTCCCCAGCATTACCTCGAGTTGTTTTGGTTGCAGAATTAGTGCCTTTACTATCCTTTCGTAACAACGGATCAGGTTTCATATTTCTCCAAAAGGAGCGCGAATCAGTGATATCCAATGAGCCTCTTTGCTCTGTTGCGTGGCTTTGTTCAAACATATTTTCTACAGATAAACTGAGACTTTGGGGTCGTGGCGTTTTGCTGAGCTTTCTAGGCACGCTGTACAGATCAGAAGGTTGTTTTAGATCTGACTGCAGTGTTAAGGTTTTAGTTGGACGGTTCCAAAGAGTATCCTCAAGGAAACTGGTACTGTGATGTCTAGTATGTCTAGATGGCCGAGGAGGAATGGGTATCATTTGCTTGTGTTCTGTGGGACATATGTTGTAGTATGCTTTACTTTGAATGTTCTTCTGCCCAGCGTCGTCGTTTCTTGTAACCGTGGCACAGTATTGCAAGCTTTGTTTTGTCCCAATTTTGGAAGGCACCTCAGGGAATGTGAAGCTTTTTTTCTGATCCCCAAGACAACTGGCGCTCAAACAAGCGGATGGTATTTGATCACTGCTTTGTGGGTGTTCGTCATTTATTGAGACATAGTATTCGCACTCTTCCTGGAAATTGTGCAAGTTATCTGAGTCTGCAATTGTGTTTGCAGTCCCAATGGTTGTGAAAGCAGTCATTGTCTCATAAACGCTCGTACTAGACTGTCGTTGTGCATGTTTCATAATTGGCATAAAATTTTTGAGGGCCATGTACTCCCCTGCTTCTTCCAACGAGGCATATACGTTATCTTCAGTTTCAACCTCGTTAACCTCTGGTAAAGATTTGTGCAAAAAATTTGACCCAAGCTCGCCAGTATTCAAAAGAGTTGATTGTGGTTTAACATATTTTCTTACCTCTGTTGGCTTTGAATACATGTTCATAGCCTTCAGTTGTTCGTTCTCTTCAGCATTTATATCACCGCCTGTTTTCTCAAGGTAACCTTTGCCGTCGATTGTCGATACCTTTGTTACCTTAACACGGATGTTTGTCTTTCTTGGAACTGTCAACATATACCGTTCGTTTCCTTGCTGTGACAGGCAAACAAAGTGTTCTTCGGTTACAGTGTTTTCAAGTTTTAAAACATCGAACTTAGCATTCACTGTAGCATCGCTAGTCGGGTCATCAATGAATCGTACCCACACTGGTAGACTACAAGAATTTACAAGATCCCGTAAAAAATATTCAACACCATCAACAAGCGGTTGAAACCTTGCTTCTGAACTGAACGGAAGACGAAGATGAACACGTTTCTGGTTTTCACATTCTAGCACTGTTCCTTTCTTAGTAATTCGTTTCAACTGGAGTTTATCACCATCGCTTATCCGTTTTTCCTTCTTTTTGCTGTTGTTTCCAAGAACTACGCGGGCGAATTTAGGAAATGCTTGAGCGAGTTCGGCAACATTTTTTACTTCTTTGACTCCCTCTGTACAAAGCTCAAGTTTCTTGGCGCAGTTCAGAGGAATATACACTTTGTTGTTTGCCGAGTCTTTTGCAATAACTGTGACAGTTGTTGCTAATGCATGAACCGTTAGAATCTGTCCGACAGTTAACGTTTTCCTTTCATCAGCGCCATGATATCCACTGACAATCTCAACAGTTTGCGGCAGAACAAAGTCGGTAAGCAAATCCTTTAAATCCATCTCAACTTTACTTGAAAATGCTGTCTCTTCTGTAATTATTTCGTCTGGTAAAAGACTGCTAGACATGTTGATACCTTCCCCTTACACAACAGTGTATATATATAAACCTTCAAACTTCGTTTTCGCTACGGCCGTTTCGAATCACAGAATCAAATTACCAAGTACCAAGATTTGCTTTTTCTTGTTAATCAATACCTTATTATCAACAAGATTCCGCTGTCCCACGAGGAAACTGCTGCATAAACACTTCATAGCTGCCATTCTAACATGATTATTAAGGAATTTGTTCGAAAATAAATTGCTGAGATATTTTGACAGGTTTTGCTCTACCGCTTTAACCTTAATTTAAATTAACTGTATATAGAGAGAAAATTTCCTATAGCACTAACAACAATAGTTTGCATGCTTAATGTGTTGCTTTAAAAAAACTGACGTTTTAAACACGCTCAATTGCCATCTTTGAAACCTGAATTTTAACTAGATTGAGCAACAAAAGTTGTCTTTAACCATTCTATTAACGGTTTCAAAGCCTAGACCGCCTTAATGTTTAACAATCTTGGGCAATCTTGGGCGATTTGGGAAAATCGACTTTTTTTAATGGAAAAACTTAGAGCGATCTTTGGTAATTTTAGGCAATTGTTATTTGTGGCGTGGCTTTTTCTGGATTTTATACTTTTTCTGGTAAGTTGACGACCACAGAAGTACAATGTGCGAGATTTGTATTGAAGAACTGCTTTTTCCGCTAACCGTTGGGTTCCATCTCTGCAAGAATATGTAGTCATGTGATTTTTGCCTGAAGTTGTTAATCAAGTATAGTTTGTCGCTAATATTGTTGAAATTACAGTACTTCATCCAGATTTACCTGACTCAGAGGCTTTTACTGTAACAGAAGAGTTTTCAAGACATTATAACTACTAATAGAGCTAAAAGAAGGAAAAAATCTCGGAAAAGGTAAATAAGAAATTTATATGTACTGAGTTTAGAGCGCCGATAAAAACAAGTATGTAAATTTTATCGATTCCGAGTTAGAATAAACACGGTGCACGCACTACGAGATAATGCCGACAATGTTCGACAGCGGTAATACTAAAAAAATCTATATACTATAAATCATTTAAGATTGATGCATGCAGTTGCCCTACTTCCCCTCTAAATAATAGAAAATCTAAATTAGAGCTAGTAACTCAAAGAATATATAAGATATACCATACTAAATAAATTAAACGGTTCTTGTTAAAAGAACTGACAGTTTTTTAGATCGATTGTTGCATATGCTATATAACATTTAAACAGCCGTCATTACAGAAAATTCTAAACTTTGTATGTTTGAGTTTGTGGGAATTGAAAGAAGAATGAAATGAAAGAAGAATATTTTTTTTAACAAAGAGAATAATTTGTTTTGTTTTATAAAATTTTGATTGGAGATATGGGATAACAGGCAATTCGAGGTCTGTCCCTCCGAGGGCCTACGGTTTAACCTCCTTATCCGAGAAGACGCGAAGGCCTTGCAGTTTGCAGGTGTTAGAACAAAGGCAGCACCTTCGCCTAAGTTATTTAAGACCCTGAGTGAAGGTCCGGCATCGGGAATCGAACCCGGGCCTCCAGCACGACAGTTGACTGGTTAACCAGTCGGCAAACTGCATTTATGGAAATGGTAACATGCGAATACAAGGCAAAACAATAAAATTACAACAAAGATTGTCCGAGCCTACAGTCCTTTTAAAACTCGGTATTGTAGTTATGCAGAGGAAATTATAGGCCCCCGAGCGCCTTCCAAAACAAAAATGTCGCATCGAAGAAATTGGAAAACTTTAGGGCCGTTGCGTTGAAATTTTTTCCTGAGCTTAAAAAAAAAACTGTTATAACAAGTTTTCAGAGTCTTCAAAATTTTTTTATTTCTGATTTCATGTCGTCTTTAATTTAAACTTTGGATAACAAAAGAAGAGGATTATAATCTTTAAGGACAAAGCCTCACTCTCTAAAAAATTAATAAAAAGCGGATGAATTTTCCCCATCCATTTTTATTTGATAGATAGCTCGTGAGTTGAACTTCTCTAAAGCTATCCTTTACTCGTGCTTTATAACTCTTAAGTACCTACAATCTTTAACCTCCTCAAGGGCTTCGGCGAGGGGCTTCGCTTGAAAAACAGGCCTCGAAATGTTGTCTCGTTGTGATGAGTTTTGCTGTCGATGCTCATTGATAAGAACTTTAGCAGTCCGTGCTACTTTGTCAGATCTTTCAATTTTTCGACGTAGTTCTGGCGAAACAGGCGGTGTAGAGCTTGCAGGAGGTTTGTATGCACTGGTTTCGCCTTTTTTGAAGCTAGAGTACTCGCTGTTTCTCCTCTCTAGATAGCAGAGCGGTTTTGTAGATGAAAAATTGGCAGATTTCGGTCGAGGTTTCTGGTGTTTTGGAGTCAGTGTCGGAGAACCACTGACGTTATTTCGTTTGGTTTGGCTATCAACGGAAACAGGGAGACGCAAGTTTGTAGATTCACCTTGTAAACTTGGTAGTTGAAGTGACTGAGAAGATTTAGATCGTCTTGGCCTTCGGGTAAAGTTTGACTCTTCTGGGTCCATAACACTTTTGTAACAAATAGGCTGTTATATGATAACTATCAAGTTCACTTTGGTGTTTCGAATATGTGTCTCAAGAACGCAGTTCAGCAGAGTCGCCCAACATTTTTAGTAGCTTTTTCTTTCGGCACGGCTTCTAAACAATCTCCAGCACCGTTTAAAACGCTAGCTTTTATGTTGGAAAATAAATAAATTTCAACAAAGGGAAAAGCTCATAATCAAAATTCCTCGCCTGATTGGAAAAACTTTATAAAAAATATGCTGTTTTTCCAGGGGCCGTCTTCTGTTTTTTCTTATATGAGCTATTTGAACAATATAAACAGTGTTTGTGATAACTTAGTAATTCTAAATCGTGTTTTTCCGTTTTTCGATACACAAGCGTGAAGCGAAAACCAATGTCAACTTGAGTTATTATTCTTTGATACTGTGTTGACACATGCTATTCTTATTGTAATGAAGTTTTTTCACTATTTTGCTAGTCTTTAAAACAGATGTTAAACCTAGCGATTATTTTTGCCTTGATAAAAAGCAAAATGTCAATCAAAACTACAAATGAACTTGTTGGGGCTGAAAAAGATGTTAATCTGCAATTTTAGTTTTCCATTTTCTGATAACAAGACAAACAAAAAGGGTGAAAGCTCGCAGGCTGCTAATTAACAGTTTTCTTAATCATTTTTAAAAGAATGTAATATTTTGTTTTTGAAATGATTGAATCCAACATCATACTTATGGCAATTGGTGAAAAATTGAAGTAAAAATTTAGTCTATTTTAGATACTTAAATGTAAATAAATATTACCTTTAATTAAGTTTTTCGACAGATTTTTCACGTCGATAATATCTATGCAGCGCGTTATATGTAACCTGCAAATAATTATAGTGTTACGTAGAACTTTCCCGTTATTCCGCTTTTCAGAGTGCCTTTTGCAAGCTTCCTAAATGAACAACAAGATTTGCGTTCTTTTGAAATTAAAAGCCAACACTGATTTAAGTTTCCGTAGGATATCTGATCATTGGGAGGAATAAAATGAACGGCCGAAAAAAAAGCTAGTTTCATTTTCTGAAGAGAGTATTTTGTTATATACTTCTATATATCGTATCCTTTTTCTTCTCGGCAAAAGCCTTGATACTTTTCCTTAATCAGGCTCTCATTATGTCAGTGATATTCTGCTAGCGGTCTGTCTTCACAGAAGGAAACAAATATGACAAACACACAATAGTATTTGACAAATCAGCACTACCATACTTCTAAATCTGATCCTTTGCTGTCAAAATTGACACAATAAAAAGATAATTATATTCATAACTGAACCCTATTTTCTTTTATTGTCATATAACAAATTTGTGCTAAGGATGTTTTAGCTGCCACTGTGAGATTTTTTTGCAGTCGTACTTTCCGTTCTTTTCGGACAAGATTTGCTACAATCCATTAATGCGATGCTAAGGCGTTGAATTCGGGGAGAAGAGGTATTAATTATTTTAAGTTAGAGAGTGAAATAAAAGGGGGAGGGGGTGTAAAGAGAGGTTTGAAAGCAAGCCTTTCATTGAGAATAAAACAACCCTCTTTTTGGTTTGGGGAAAATGTTCTGTTTAAAATTGTATGCAGCAAACTCGGGCAACTTGCTTGTCTATCTTTGTTTAAACTGGGAATGAGTATAACCTGGGGGAGGGGGGGGGGGGGTCATTGGAATTGAAATTGTTAATTTTTTTTGTTAATTTGCCCCAATTCCAAAGCTTGCTCTAACTCTATGCTTGTTTTTAATTTGCCGGCTACCCAGCCTGAGTGTTCTTATGAAATTTTCTCTAAGAAGGAAAAAAAAACCGTGTATGAGCTCTAAAATATGTATTTCAGCATAATTAGAATGCTTGATACTTACTTAATTATCAAAGCAGTTTAAAATAATTAACTGATGCACGCACGTGCCGCTTTTTGTTGCTGCGCTAATTTTTACACCGTTTCACCACCGCTTTCTCTACAGACTCGCATTATTGATATGCGGCCAGTCTGTAGTTATGTGCACGTGAGTGCTTAAGGCCCGCGCCGAGTATACTCAAAGCGCGCTCTTTGGCCTCATTTTCTCATGTTTCTTCTACGACGGGGTACTCCGGGGTCAAAAACGTAGGGATAACCGTCGGAAAGTCCCCAAAACACCCTAAACAAATATCAAGGGATAAAAATTTTCTACCCTAAAAATACCCCTCGGTTTTAATATTACCCTAAAAAAAACCACGTGAAAGCTGAAGTTTCCCCTGGGTAGCTAGCGGGTTGGCGCTAAGTCCCCTCGTGCTGTGCTGAACGTGCATGATAACAAGACACACAGGAAACTTAACTGTAGTAAACAAATGTTAAAGTTTTATGGAAAAATTTCCCCGATTCGACTTGTTAGTATAAGTAAAGTATAAATTAAAATTCAAGGTTAATTTTACGAGTGTTTTTAACTTTTTCCCAAACTGCTCGTGTTGCTTTGCGACAACGGAAACAAACAATTTGGAAACAAAAGTGAAATTAATCCTAAATTTTACGAAGAGCCATGCGGCGATTTAATGTTTGTGACATCGAGGCTAAGACTCTTCGTTTTTCGTGGTACGGACACGAGAAGTTAAAACGTTGCTTAAATAAATTTATCTCAAGTTTTTTTTTTGGTTTAAAAACCTTAATAATCATTGACAACATTAGGGAATTCGGTTTCAAAACGTTTCCAAGATGTTTTTTTCGTTTTTAAAAATTTTCGAAAAATCTTCGGAGATATTCGGAAATCTTCGCAAATTTTCCTTAGAAAACGTTTCTAAGGCATTTTCTTTTTTTTTGTCTTTTTTGAAATCCTTTTTAAATCTTCGGAAAACTTCGGAAGTACAGGCAGATTTCAGTAATACGTCAGTTACACATGAATGACTCATTAACATAAATCTAACTTCAGCATTGAGAGAAAATGAGTCCAAAATTCGTTCAAGATACACAAGGTAAAATCATTAAAAGTTAAAATCATTAAAAGTTTTAGATCGATGCACAAAATACTTTGAGAGAAACGAGGCTTCTAAAAATTGTTTAATAAAGATTGTATGGCTGTGTCGCAAGAGTTGCCTCAACTCATGATAAAATTACCCCGAAAAAGTTTGAAATTTAAAATACGCTCATTTCTTCGAAAGCTTCCAATGATAATTAAGTTAAAACTTTGACTGATTACTAACTGTGATACAATCTGTCGAGTTTTTTACTTACTTTGTTTGGTTTACGCCTAATTCGCCGAAACATTTTGCCTTGAATTAAGAAAAAAAAACGCCGCTGTAAATGGTTATTAGTTTTCCCTCTTTGCTATAAGCGAATTAACAAATGTACTGCACGAAAAGAAAAAAAAAAATCGAGATTTGTTTTTTCAAAAATATCAAGCGTGCTGTAACGAAAACTGATCAAAGACAAGTTTATGTGTGCCGAATATTGTTGTTATGCGAAAAAGTATACAATCACTTGTGATTTTATGTAACAGAAAGACATTCAAACTAACTGTCCTCATTGGCAAGTGAGTGCTGCCCTGAAGCGTTGCAAGGCGTAACTCGGAAAACAAAAGAAATCAAACTAGCAGAGGGGCAAGCAAGAAGTATATTGCAAATGGCAAATCCAAGATGCCGAGATGGCCTTTTAAAATCTGAGCCCGAGGCTTTGAAAAGCAAAAAACACACTCTTTTTTTTTATAAGATATACTTTATAAGAATATCGAGGCTGAAAATCGCGAAAATTTACGAATATCTTAAGAATAATGTTGAGGCTGAGATTTTGTTAAGAATATAATTTCGTGCAACATATAAATACGTTTACACTAAAATTTCAATATTTGGAAATTCTAAATATTTTTCCGTAAAACTGCCACCAAACGACAATTTGTTTTTGCACTTAAGTAACCGTTTAGCCGTCCCGTGTCGTCAGCGCGTGTACTATTTGGGTTATTTTGTTATGTACAATAATGCACAATATATATAAACGCTATCATCTCGAGACTCAGGAAGACAACGCCATGCTGGCAAACATATTCTATTGACCTGTATTCTAAGAATATTCTTAGAACATTTTCAGCCTCAAAACGCCAAAAACTTAAGAATCTTGAGCCTGAGTCTGAAAAACACTATTCTTATCAAAAAAGCGTGTAATCTGGAGCCAATAAGTTACGATACAAAAAGTCGGAGAATGTACCGAGACACCAAACAAACTTCAAGCAAACTAAAAGCTTTTGAACTCTGCCTTTGTGACGTACATTATCCGAGATTGGCGACGCGGAGAAAAAATAGAAAATACGAGAGAACTTATCGAGACATGACTAAAACGAAATTTCGTGAACAAGCCATTATTTGCCGAAATTTTCATTTTCAAGGAACCAGTCGCTACTCCTACAAATGTGTATTTTCAGTGAAAGCTGTCATTGTTAATGCGGGGGCGGAGAAGGGATTTTAAAAGAAGGGGAGGAGATTCACGTCGATTTCAGCGCAAGTGCCTTTGTAAAAGGTTGAAAAACAACATCTTCAATCTTTTTGAACCCAATTTAAAGCATCTACAAGGCGGCCTTGAAGAGAAGAAACAACTCAGCATAGTATGTGGGCTGCCACATCTCCGCACAGACAAAGCTCAAGATGTGTTCGAAATTCATTTGCCAGATTCTTAGTTTTAGCGTCTAAGCTCCATTCCTCATCATTCGGATAAAGCGATCGTATCGTCATTCGACGGCTTGCAGATTGGCATTCAGTGTGATGACCAACAAGGGCGTTCAATCCGAATATGGTTTCGATTATTGAGTGTCTCTCGACCCACTGTGATTTGCTCATATTCTTTGCGCATCAAGAATAGTATTTCGCGCGCTCTAAAATCGTTCAATATCTGTAAACTTGCGAATATTTTGCCTGTTTTGTCGACGCTCAGGGACAAGTTATTGATAAATCGTGTCTTCTTGTTTGTTTTTTTTTTTCGGTAGTGTAAAAAACCTATAACTGCCCCAGTAATGTTGTAATTTTCTGTTGCTTTTAAGCTCCCTAATATTTCACCGACATATTTTCATCTGTTATCGACAATAACAGTTAAATGTTTTGAAATTTGAATTGAAATTAAGTCTATTGAATTCCTTCCTGGACTTTTTTCTTTAAAAAGTATTCTCAGTTATTTTCTGCTTTAGAAAACCGAGCCAAAACGACGAAATGAGCTTCATACATTGGGAGTTGTTAAACCAAACCACGTTAAATTTATGCTCAACTTATATTAAGCTGCTGACAAAATAGCACGTCATTTGCATATCTGATTCTAATAAAGTTCAGTCTCTCATTAACACTTGATCCTAGCTGCACCAAAACAACAGTCATTGAAATTTTTGCCTAGTAGTTACATTTCGCCCTAGAGTTGCGGCAACATAATCACAAGAGAAATTAACACCACGAGATCAAAAACATATTACTTTGATGTGACAAAATAATATCGAATCGCCATGGAGCCGGCTGTGTTTGTTTTTGAAAAATTTCTAGGCGTTGAACGGAGGATCACAAGTTCCGCTCCGACTAAAGATTTGTTTCGCCTGATACAAAGTATGGAAGTGGAAGGCAAGAAATTCATAGGATTAAAGCAAAACAAAAGAAACCAGAGTGAGTATAAACACCTTGTTAATGTGAGCAAAATACTGCCGGACACTGATGCTAAAAAACCTAACGATTGTAAAAGTCAGTGAAAGCAAATTGATATCAATACTAGCGAAAACTCTAATATACACAACTTACAAATATATGCTCTGGTTTTCTTTTAAGGCAAAAAAACTTATTCTTTTATCAACACGAAAGATTTTGTTACCAGCTATAAAAAATTTTCGTTTTATACTTATTAAACTATGTCGTGTGTCAAATTCAATGCCGTACATTATTGCCGCTGGCTTTTTACGCTGTGTTTACTTCGCATAAAATGTGATCTCGGCAGTTTATAAGATTGAATATTCGCCACGTTTTAAGTTAGTTTTAGGTCTCAGACAACCTTACCTTAAAAATTTTTTGGGAGAGCATGCTCCTCCCCCCCCTTCCTAGAGACTCCGGCCTTCGGCGCTCGGTTGGTCCGTCTCCTCATTCATTTCATCCCCTCGCCCCTCCCCT
>JAOBAT010001275.1:0-10976 GCA_026413305.1 Hydrozoanthus tunicans
AACCCTCTGATTACCGGTCAGATGCTCTTTTCACTGAGCTACAGAGACTCACATGGGGAGCCGAGTCACTGACGGAAATCGAACCCACAACCCTCAGATTACCGGTCTGATGCTCTACGTACTGAGCTACAGAGACTCATATGGGAAGCCAAGTAACTGATTGGAATCGAACCCGCAACCCTTTGATTACCGGCCAGATGCTCTACCCACTGAGCTACAGAGACTCACTTGGGGAGCCGAGTCACTGGTGGAAATTGAACCTGCAACCCTCTGATTACTGGTCAAATGCTCTACCCACTGAGCTACAGAAACACATGATCACATGGGGGGAGCCGAGTCACGGTTTAAATTCTTGTCTATTCCCGCTTGTTGCAATTGCGGGAAAGTGATAAAAGATCTTTTACCAAAGTAGTTTTCTAATTGTAGATAACAGTGAGTCCGATATCTAAAAAATAGCTGGATAATATCTTTTTTTACTCAATTCCTTTCTCGCCTTTCTTCCTTCAACAGGTGAAATACGCAGAACAAGACCTTAATGTCGCACGCGAAGATACATCAAGCCTTTTTATGTATTTAGCAATAGCTCAGTTTCTGAGTCGATTGGTCGCCTGTAGAATTATTGACATTAAATGGATCAACAAGTTTATCTTCTACCAATGCAGCGCAGCTGCGTCCGGATTGTTCTTTATTTTAGTTCCGCTAGCACAAAACTACGTTCATCTGACAGTAGTGTTTGTACTGATGGGTATTCTTGATGCTGTTTTTTGGGCCCCACTCCCTTTGCTAGTGCTGGATTGTGTGGGACCTTTGTCTGTAAATAAAGCCTGGGGATACTTTCATGGTGCTGTGAACCTCTCTGCCGCTGGAGGACCGCCGTTAGCAGGTTTGTGCTTCATTTTAATCAGTTGTTTAGGTTCCAGGATTTTCATCTTGTAAAATCCTGAACTCATGTTTGACTTGATAGTTAGTGGATGCGTTGTGTCTTTTCAACGTCTTCTAACAGATTTATGAGAACGGAGCCTACTCACATTGTATTACTAAGTTTCAAACAGGATCACAATATTGGGAAGGGAGGAAAAAGGAAAAAGGGATCAGAAAGGAAAGTCACGTGAACAGTGGAGTAGGTTTCGGTTTCGCAGACCTCGACATGCCTCAGGGTGCTATGTACAAGATACGGTTTATATGTGTTAATGTTCAACGGTAACCTAAATTACTCTGCAGTTTTCTCTATGTTGCTTCTATGTTGGAATTTGGTTGATATTTTGCTACTGATATTGCGGAGGGGTAGCTGTTTACAAATGATCTTAACAAAAGTTGCCATGCAAAACACTTTTATGCACCAGTCAATTAAAACCATCACCCCCAGGCCAACATGGGGATTTGACAGTAAACCCCCAGGGTCTGGGGACTCGAATAAAAAAATGGAAAATTGCAAAGATTCAAGCAAGACAGATGACCAATTTCTAAACAAGCTCTGATTATACTTGCGTGATTTCTGCAGATCAAATGGAAAGAAGCACATCATTGTAATATGTACATAATTCAGAAAAGTCATTCATTTTCCAAACAAAGAGCAAATATAGTAGTAGCGTGATATCAAAGTTCTGTATGCTATGAGAGGATACAAGATTTTTTAAAGCAACAAATTTTATTGTTGAATAGTACTATATAAGCTACTAAACTACTCTGTAAGTAGATTACAGATCCTTGGATGGAAAATACTATGATGTTTTTTGGAGGACTAGTGAATCGAATTATAGTAAGGCATAGGGTTCCCATTCTTGTTTTGAACTGAAGTTCAAGGACTGTTTACAATGTTTTGCACCAATTGAAAATCAAACGTATACATAAGTATCACTTTATAACCGTTTTGGTGGATTTGTTCTTCAGCCAAACACCACGTACTGCACTGACTATCCGAAACATGAAAGCATGATCGTGACGCGCGCAATACAGATCGTGTCAAAAGCCCCACGTTGTCCCCGGGGGTTCTCATGTGGGGTGTCAATAACTGTCAATATCCCCACCCCCAAGAGCAATATTTTTGGTCAATAGAGTCAATTGCCTGTGTTGCCCGGGGGGGGAGGGGGGTTCAATTGACTGATGCAAAAATAAAGATTTGTCCAGCCGCCGGCAGTGGTCTAAACACCTCTATGTAACAGACCTCGTGAAACCCGTCCTGGTGAGCTATTTTCCCCAATCTGGTGGGATTTTGGCCCACCAAGGCTTTGATCAATTTTGGAAAAAACCTGATTAAATTTCATTGAACCGGGTAGAACAGTAAACCTTCCTTGCAGCCTGGTGGAGCTTTGATGAAAAATTAGGCAGTTAAAACAAGAACCCGTTTTTTTTCTTTTTAAAAATTTCGGTCTTGTTGAACAAGCGTGGGTAGAATGGACCAATAGATTTTCGGCGGGAAACTAGGAGCGAGTGTGCTCAAGTCCGTGTGTCCGTGATGTGCCCATTAACACTAGAATGGTCATGCTCTAAAATTAACCTGGTAAAAAAAATAGTCTACCCACCTGGTGGGAAATCTCATGATCTGGTGAAAACTAGTGAAGTTTCATTATCAACCAGGTTCGTTACACAGGGGTGTGTCTAAGGTGAGTGCTTAGATACAAATGTTGTAGGATATACTAGTCAAACAACTAACTGAATAATCTGGCCGTCCACAGGACTGATTGCTGACCTGGCTAAAGTTTATGCACCAGCGTTTTACGCTTCTGGAGTCACAATTCTTTTGGGAGCAAGTCTCATGTTTTGTTTAAACTGTAAAACCTGTGATACGAACATTCCCCCAAAGACAGATGTTAATGAGGAAGAGAAAGTAGTCGTTTTCATAGAGCAAAGAGAAACAGCACTTTAAAGATATTGACTAGTTGCTAAACATCTCGAAACAAGCATCTTCCCAACAAACTAGTTTTGGTTCTACCAATCTTTTTTTTCTGCTTAATTTGCGAGCTTAGCTCGGTCGGTAAAGATTTCCGACTGCTAAGCGTGAGAGCCCAGGTTCGATCCCCGGCCTTGTCGAGCATTGAACATTTGTGCGCCCTTATTTCGCCATACCTTCCGTGGACAAGGACGTTAAACCGTTGGTCTGGTTGGCTCCTGAATACTATATCCTGGGGACTTAAAAGAACACAAAAGTACGGTTTTGACCCAGTGGAGTGTCAATAGGGGCTTTAAAGCCAGTATTATTAAATATTATTATTATTATTATTATTATTATTATTATTGTTATTATTATTGATACTTTTCCTATTATTATAAGACAGTAAAAAGGTATTGGTGCCATATCGGTCCCTATCCAGCCAACCTGGGGCGTCGAAAGTAGCCGAGGAGACCTTAAGGTTAACAACTCTGTAACTAATATAACATCCAATATATTTTTATAGTAAATAAACTAAAATTGCTAAAAGTGTCTTTCTTTACTCTTCTGCTATCAAGGCATCACTTTCAGTGTGTGGGTAATGTTCTGTAACTTATATGACGCCTGCTATATAATAACATACACCACGATTCACTGATATTTTATCTAGTATATAAAAATTAAATGAACAAAGTTGCTAAAAATGTCTCGGTTCTCTCCTCTCCCATTCTCAAGACGTCACTTTCGGTGCATTGGCGTTTAATGTTCATGCATGGTGTGTGAGATGACTGCCCCCTGCCTCCTGAGTACCAAGTCTCCTCCTCAAGCCCCGAACAGTTCCCCCATAGTCTCGTCGACTACCTCACTGGACCACCCCTCCCTCTTGAGACATCTATGATGATGTTATACTGTTCAATATCATATCCCTTGGAACTGCTACTTGAGTGTCCAACGGAGGGGGCTAAACTCGGTGGTCTTCTCTTCAGTTACATTACTCTGTCTCTGTTCGACGATTCGATTCTACGCCCAAATTTTTATAATGGAAGAAGATTTAGAGCAAGCGTACAAGAAAAGAAAGAGCAGTCGAAAGCTGATTGGATGTGCTATAAAGATTTTTATTTTAATAGTTATTTTTGTCGGCGGGTTTCTAATCGGGTACTTCGTCAGGAAGCCGTCTGATACCAAAACCGAGAGCGACAAGACAACATCGAAGGCAAAATTCCGTACAGCTTTTCAAGAGTCAGTCAGTGCTGAAATATTGGAGCAGAATGCGAGGTTTGTATTTTATATGAGCGCTATCAAATTGATTATCTTTGCAACTACATATAAATCATTATGTATGTGACGGGAAGAAAATGTCAACGTCTGACTCCAGTCAAGGTAAAGTAGACCTTGTTCTTTCCATATTTAAACGCAGGCCCTGGCCTTTTGCACTTATCTATCCCTACCTTTGAATTTAGAATAAGGACCGGGTCAGAATTATTGAGAAAACATTTAAGAACTCGAGTTTCTAAGTCGAGATGCATGTGGTACAGATGACACGCTTCAGTACCAACGAATCGTCCCATTGAACATTAGGCCTCATTTATCATGCAACCTTGAGAATTAACAGTCAAGTGAACAAATTTATCGAAGTAATTCATTTTCATGTTTGAATTTTTTCACACATAAAAGACTAGGACGCAGTAAATACGTATTCGGAGTTTTTTTATGTACTGTACAGTTGACATGTTGTGTAATGTATGATGGAGCTTTGCCGAGAAATACAATACTTGTCACGTTATGATTGACTTACAAAACAAAGAACCAACGAACAAGCAATACAAGCCATTAGATTAAAATCTACATATTCAAACGAGCTAAAATTCTGATTTAGCAACTGAAAAAGGTTGTTTTTAGTTATTCTGATTAAGTTACCGAATTTAATTAGAATGTTTTCGTTTTGTTTGAAACAAACGGTTACCTGTGCCTTTAGAGGTTAGATGCACAACATAGATCTTTCAACAAACAGGCCAATACTTTTTTCAAAACGAAATAGTCACGCTAATCTTTTTTTCCCTGCAAAGTTAAAGGCAGCCTCAAGTTCTCTATTTACCCGTTTTCATCCCTCTGGTTGACGACTTTTAATAAATAAATAGTAATAAGCGACACTAGTCTTGAGCAACTATCCCCAATTCCTAACTCCCTTATAAAATCTCGTATGACGTATACTGTCTTGCTGATCAAAAGTGAATAACTAACAATTATTTCAAGAGGTAAATACAGGGAGCGGCGGAGCGGAGCTATGAGCCTATAGCCCGACCAATATTTTTGCGGAGAATGTTCTTCTTGTAATAAACAAACTTAAAGTCCCAATAAAGCGCATTTTTTTAAACTTTCAGATGAAAAGTAGAACCCTTTAGTCACAGCAATTTTCGAAAACAAAACTTTTCTCGCCGTTCCTGTTACATTTTTTGGACTTGAAGCGTGCAATGATGACGTAGCAGGAGGCATATGACGTAGCTCGAGGCATGAAGCAGAGGCGATCTTTTTTATCTCAAAAAATTCAATTAATGCTACAATAATCCCATTGTACGTTAAAGCTTTAATCAACGCATTTATTTCAAACAATTTCAAGGGAACGATTCAAAAGTTATAACAATGTGACAATTGAATTTTTGAGGAAATTGTTAAAGGGTTCTACTTTTCATCTGGAACTTAAAAAACATAAGCTTTATAGGACTTTGATAAAAAGTCTATACATGTCTTACTATTTTCTCTTAATTGTTACCAGGTACTTCTCCGCGAAACCTCACATTGCCGCCTCAGAACGTCAGGAGGTCTTAGCTGACAAGTTGATGCAGCAATGGAAAGATGAATTCAAGTTTGACAAAGTCGAGAAGGTCGGGTACAAAGTCCTCCTGTCTAGACCCAGCGAGGACAAACCTAACCAAGTTAGGCTGATGGTTCAGGGAGTTGAGACGTACAGGATCAAGGAGGAAGAACAGGTAAAATACTGACCGCAGCTAGGATGGAAAATTTCCTAAATAACTCGTTGATAAATATGTTAAGGCTTGATTGAAAGTAGAGGAAAAATTGTACACAAATTAATGTAACATTTGTCTGTGACGCCTACATGCACTCAGATACAAAAGAAACAGAGCATTCTGTTACTATCGTTATTATTTCCACAAAATCGTCACTATCACAACTATTGACATTATTATCATTATTGTTATTAATATTGTTATTATTATTATTATTATTATTATTATTGTTATTATTATTATTATTATTATTGTTATTATGTATACAATCAACACCAATGCTACGTACACAGTAATAGCATAGAGGTCTATTTTATAATTCAACGAGAACACATGATTTCACAATCAAAACTATTGCTTTATCATGAATTCACATACTCGTCGCCGCGTCACTTAAAATAGACCTGGCATAAACTGACCCCTATTGAAGCAATGTCCCGTAAATAGCGACCCTGAGCGCCGAGAACGTGAGTCGGAAGCGAAACGATCACACACGTCATTTGTTGCCACGGGATACCATGTAGACTCGCGGGAAGCTCGCCGTCGGGAAGGTAGATCAAAGTGTTTTGACGTTGTCAAAAAACGCAGGAAAAAATGAAAATGATTTAGCGGAAACTCCTTTAAAAGTTCCTTCCAAAATTTGTAAAATGTCTTCGTAGGTAACAAGCGTGCGCCGCGTGTTTTTTTTTACATTTGACGTCCGTGCGTGCTCGCTTCCGCTTGCTTAACGTTAGCGACGAGATTACGTGACTTTTGTTCGCCCCAGGACTTCTCCACCAACTGCCAACGTTCGCGGCGCGCTACTTCTTCGGTGCGTAAAGTGCCTAAAAAGGTCCATGGACCATATAGGCTGTGTTCCATTGACTCCCGTTTACTTCTCCTATTACCAGCTAGTAACTATTTTAACTTTGGGTTTTGTTTTTCGTTTCTGGTCTAGATCGCTGAGCCGAGCGAAAATGACACGACGGTCGTGCGCCCCGTGCTAGGGTACACGCCTAGTGGCACGGTGGAAGGAGAACTGGTTTACGTCAACTATGGACGGGTGGAAGACTTCCAGAAGTTGGAAAAAGATTTGAACGTGTCAGTGAAAGACAAGATTGCAATCATGCGATACGGTGCAATATATCGCGGAGACAAGGTTATAAAACATATTTTAAAAAGTCGCAGTCATCGTAGTCATATTCCAAATCGTCGTAGTCGAAACCAAAGTCGTAATCGTAATAGTCGTAGTATTCGTCGCAGTTGTAGTAATCGTAGTTGTACCTCCAGTCGTTAGTTGTCTTCGAAGTCGTAATCGTAGTCGTGGTCGAAGTCGTAGTCGCCTTGTAGTCGAAGTTATATTCATAGTCGTTGTCGTAGAATAAATTGCACTGAATTAGCTCTTTTTGCACTGTGTTTACTTAAAAAAGTACTCATCACAACCAATCAGAATCGAGAAATTTTGTTGTGTATGTTATAAAATAAGGAATATGAATTGGTGAAGTAAAGTTTTAGTTTGTAGTCTTTATAACTTCACTTACATGCCATTGTCATCCGTCCTAACCGTGTTTGAAGGCCATATTTGAAAAAGGCCTTTGCAGCGTTTGTAAAACGCTTTTCAGGGACCATACAGAGTATGTTTGATGTTCACCATCGTGTAACCTCATCAGGGAGATTGCATTTTTGCCAAGGTTTGTTCTTTTCCCGTCTCATCCTGCCTAAACATTGTCACTAACGATTTAACAGGTGGCGAATGCTGCTACCTATGGTGCAATAGGAGCCCTTCTCTACTCTGATCCGGCCGATTATGCTCCAGAGGGGACTGGCGCGAATGAAACATATCCAAATGCACCATGGCTGCCACCAACAGGAGTACAGAGAGGGAGTACATTTCGTGGGGATGGGGACCCCCTGACTCCAGGGCTTCCTTCACTTGACGGGTTCTACAGAATTAGTATGAATGAAAGCAGCCTGCCAACGATTCCCGCTCACCCAATTTCTTATGGAGACGCAGTTCACTTTCTAAGGAACATGTCAGGTAACCGTCTGGATATTAATATAAAAAAGCTAAATCCTTTCTCGAGCCGAAGGGGCTCGCTCCGTTTTCCGTAGTGTTAGGCGGACGAGAGTCTTTGACTCCGCCTTGACAGGACACTAATCCATCGCAGGTTAGCCCCCAGCAGAACTGGTTCTCATTTATACAGCTGAGTCGACTGGAACAAAGTGCGAGATAAAGTGTCTTGCCCAAGGACACAACACAGTTGTCTGACCGGGACTCCAACTAGCGACCCTAGGGTTACTAGTCGAACATGCTCGGCCACTGTGCCGCTGATATCCTTGTACTCTCTCCTTAAGACTGCATGTTTTTACTTCTGTTTGCTCACATTCGTAGGAACAAGTAGCCATCTGGGCCCAGTTGTTCGGCACAGACCGATTAGCACCAACCCAGGGTTAGGTCCACGCTCTTAATTCCAACAGAGACGGATTTTATTTTTAAATTTGGAGTTGACAATATTTCTTTCCATTGAAAATCTAAACAGTTTTTCGTAAGAACCGTACACTTCTCCTTATAGAAGAAAAATGGTCGCGCGGGGCTATAAAAGTCATTATAAATCTTGTTGCAAATTTAAGGTCTTAGATTTGGTAAAGTGCTCCCTGAAATTCTAAAAGGCATTTGGTTTTTAAAAAAAGTAAAGTTAGTTGCTCAAAAGAAGAGGCTTGCTTGTCTGTTTACTCCTGTCCGCCGAGCGACTATTTAACAATTTAACCCATTCTCTCGTATCTTACCCATCTCATGCCATTTTTCCCATCTCATCCCCTCCTATTCCATTCTATCTTTCAGACCTGACCCATCCTATCGTCTCGTCCCGTCCCTACCCTCCTATTCCATTCTATCTTTAAGACCTGTCCCATCCTATCGTCTCGTTCCGTTATCTATTTTCTATATTATTTTCAAGCCTTTTGAAACTGTATTATACTTGATATGGTTTTTCACTGAAGCTTTCTTACAGCTTGCATTAAATTTCGTTTACTAATAACCACTCTACACTAACCTTTTGGACCGTTTAGTAGCATTGTTCGATAGAAGAAAGACTTTTAACCAAGTTTCTTTACGGTAACCAATTATCTTGAGGTAGCTTTTTACTTCCGGTTGATCTTGTCCACTGAAGGAGTTGATCCACCATCTGAATGGAAAGGCAACCTGAATGTTTCGTACAAGGTTGGTCCAGGCTTCACAACAGGGAACACTCTGGTGCGAATGGAGATCCACAACAGGTACCACGAGGAGTACATTTATAACGTGATTGGAACGATCCACGGAGACGAAGAATCTGACCGCTACGTGCTCATGGGTAACCATCGAGACTCTTGGGTTTTCGGAGCCGTTGATGCGGTCAGCGGTACTGCCGTAACAAATGAAGTTGCGCGGGGTCTGGGTTTACTTCTTAAGGTAAATTTTCCCAGATTTAAAAAAACATTTTGCTGGATACGTCAGAATTTCGAAAGAGAGCAAGTGAATTTTTTCGCGCGCTTTAACTTGTGAAAATTGCATGACGGAACGGCTGAGTTTCAGTGTGAGTGAATATAAATGCAGTATGTGTTGATTTAACAATCTGTATTGAACAGAAAGTGGTACTACCGTATAATAATAACAACAATGATGATAATAATGATAAGTAATATTAATAACAATAATAATAATTAAGATGGTAACAACAGTGATGATTCTAGTGGTAACACCAACGAAAAACTGTTAGCTTTATGAACTTAGATCGCACAAGTTGATGTAGCGCATTAATACTTCACAGAAAGGGTGGCGGCCTAGAAGGACGATCGAATTTGTTCCTGGGGAGGAGAAGAGTACGCTTTGATCGGCTCCGTGGAGTGGGTCGAACAGAACTCCAAAGTTCTAAGCGAGCGTGCCGTTGTTTACATTAACCTGGACAGTGCTGTCAGAGGTAACTTTAGGCTTGACGCTAAAGGCAGTCCATTAGTGAAGAGCAGCATTCTTACGTGGACCAGACAGGTAAGGGCTCAGTTTTGTTCGCTATGGTTCCCAATGTAATGTTACAACATAATAACTGTAATCGTTTATTTGTTTATGACATTTTGACTGAAGTAGTCACGGGAAAACGGGTAATAGGACTTCGGTATCACCTTCTGGGTCTGCCACCCGGGATCTACGGTTTTCGCGTCCTTATCCGAGAAGATGCGAAGGTCTAACCGTTTCCATATGTTAGAGCAAAGGCAGCACCTTCTCTTCAGTTATTTTAAGATCCTGAGTGAAGGTCCGGCACCGGGAATCGAACTCGGGCTTCCCGTACCACAGACTGGCGTCTTACCAACTAGGCTAACCGGACGGCAGAATGCTTCGTTCTATCTGGCTAGTAAGCTGGTATGATATCTCGACTGTGCTCCCTAGACTGATTTCGTGTAGCCATACAATGCGGGGTATTGACTGACACAGGACCCACAGAGACTTTCTGAAAATGGGAGGTGTCTTTATTTTGACGAAAGGGGAGGAAACGCTCTCTTGCAAACCGGAGGGGGGGGGGTGTTTCCCAGCAAAAAACTTGAAATTTTATATAACCTCCCTTTACTCGTTATATTGGGAATTATCAACAACCTATAACGCTTAGTTCTAGCTAGTGTGGACTAAACCTTCACTAGTAAAAACATAAGTTTTGAACTTATATTTTCGCTAATAACAGTCAAACGTGTTAACGGCGACGGAAGTTTCATTGAAAGTGGAATAAAATTCAGTACCAACGTCCAGCAATCTCAGTGCTGAGTGTTAACACTGATCATGAGTTTTACTTCACTTTGAACCAAGCGTTTCTATTTTTATACTCAAAATCGTAGAAATTTTTCTGTCGCGTTATCACAGGTTTTAGAAACCCAGTCGAATGGCACTCTTTGTCATAATTGCAACCACGCCGAATTCTTCATGTGTTTGGTTTCTGGCCGTCATCATCGAAAATAAAATTTAAAAATGATTTAAAAATGTCTGAGTCAATGTATCAATTAAAAGTTTTTTTCCTTTTTTTTTCTTTTCTCAAAACTAATTACAAGAATGGGGGAACGCGGCAAATGAAGGGGGG
>JAOBAT010001286.1:0-10974 GCA_026413305.1 Hydrozoanthus tunicans
AATGATAATAATAATAATTATATAAAAAAAAAATAAAAAAAAAAAAATAATAATAATAATAATAATAATATAATAATAACAATGATAATAATAATGATAATAATAATAATAATGATGATATGTTTTCGGAACATTATCGAAGCTAAATGCTCTTACAGTTTAAAGTAAAAATAAAAATGGAAAAATAAACAAACAAACAAACATTAACAACTAAAACAACAACAATAATGGTATCAATGATATTGTCAAATTGCTAGCTTTGATAGAACTGCAGGTGGGGTGTTTCATTTCCCCTAAGATTGCGGATACTGTCACATGACCCACATTGGCCTTTTAGTTCAATTTGTACAGATAAAATGTATATGTTGCTGAATTAGAAAGGAAAACAGTTTCATATACAGTTTATGAGCAAGACGCCCAAACTGTGTGCATTTCCACAGAATGCAAACTCCGGCTCCATTAAATCCTGTATCAATTGTAGAACAATTAGAAGGAGCCACCCACTAAATGAGCTCTGTAACTGAACAACATTAACAAAGTCACAATAAGTGGCCGGTTCAATGGCGCCCTAAATAGCACGAGGCGTTGTGGTTTTTTGCAGTTTTTTCGTAAGTTACCTTCATAAGTAACGGCAACTTGGGTCCCGGAGTAGACCTTTGAATTGACTCACTGTTGGGCCATGGCCTAATGGTTATGTTAACGAATGGTCTTTTTTTTGTCTTTTTGTTTAAAAAAAGTGTATAAGCTTTTGAGGAATTGTTCCGCAAATAGTGGTTTCAAGTATGTGGTTGTTACCGTACGGGGTGGTTGTGTGGCGGGGCTCGGGTGTGCCTTAAACAACACTTGAATGTACATTGGCGACTGTCGATTTAAGATTAAGACTTTATTGATACAAGCGTTGTGGTTATGACATCTGGCAGATGACGTTCCTTCCTGACCCGTGAGGCATAAGTGCTATTTTACTGGGTGTCTTCTTACTATCACGTATGTGTGACACTTCCGCTTTTACGTCATCAGCCAGATCCCACAATCACAGCGTGTACAATTTTGTTTATTTTGGTGGGAATTTGAGCTTGTTTATTTCCTATGCCGTGCTGACGTGGCCAAATAAGTCAGAAACAGCTGTCAACGGCTGCTAAAAGTTAGACTGAAAACGATTTTGTAAAGGGTTCAGTACAGGTTTAGTTCCTTCTGACCCGTGAGGCCTTAAACACGAGGTTCCAGTATAAAAGGGCTGAGCCCAGGGGCTTCACACGTTCAGTTGCCAATCATCCGCCATCGAGTTAACATCTACAAAGGTCTCTGCTCTCAGCCAGCTGTGGCGTTATATTTGCATATAGATTCGTTTTCCAGTTTCGAAATGTAGCAAACAATCTACAATTATGTATAGCTCATTCTTGCTTCTGAGCCTTGCCATGACGGTATTCGGCTGATTTTAATTTTATTAGTGTTACAACTATGAATTTTAATTCCTGAAGTGAAGTTTCACCGAATAAAATAACGAAAAAATGCAGGCCTCGATCGACGTTGTTTGTCTAATTTGGTCTTACGAAGCACGCGCGAATTTTGAATTGCTCTGGCGATAAATTTCGTGTATCTTAATTCTTATCAGCAGCCTTTCACGACGTACGCCTTCCAGTAGAACGGTATTATGCCAATGACTTAATTTACTATTAAAAAAATGAAACTGTTTCACGGTGTTGGAAATGACCTCGAGTTGCTGAAAGTGGGTTGTTTCTATTATCAATGGCCGCCATTACATTTCAAAATTTATTCAAATTTCATGAAAAGGCTCGAAAAAAGGGCGGGCCTAACCCTTTTACACTGGAACCTCGTGTTTAATGCCATTTTACTTGCTGTCCTCTTACTAGCACGTATGTACAACACTTCAGATTTTCTAGTAATATAAGCTGTAGTCAGTTTGTATTGACTTGTATAAAAAGCTGCTGATTCACTGGTGTTTCACGTGGTTGTATCTTTTATAGCCAATATACACCATCTGGGAAGTTTGTGTGTTTCTTCTCACTGCTGAGGGAAATTTTCTATGCTTTGCCCGACCTTAAAGGAAGTTTACACAAGGTAAGTAAAGTGTATGCTTGGTATTCATTTCACTGGTAAATGTAAAAGGAAGTTCGCACTAAGTAGATGTGCACAGAGATCATCAGAAAAGTATAATTCATATGTCAAACACTGCCCTTTGATAGCACAGTTGGTAAGTGCCAATCTGCCTGCACAAGGCCTTGGTTTGTTTTCTTGCATGATGTCACTCAAGGTCTGAAAATAAATGAGAGGGTGCCTTTGCTCCAATAAATGCAAATTGGTTAGACCTTTTTAAGTTTGTTATGGAAGCCGCGTGGGTTGTTAGCTAGTGTGCTAGATTTGGATGTGGTTTTCCTGGGTTCAAATCCCACTCTGACCATTGACAGAATTTTTGCTTCAGTGATCCTGGAGTCGAATCCACCATGCTTGTAAATTGCCACTGGTCTGCCTCTAATCAGTTGGGATTCTTAAATGTAGTCGTTTTTCTTTTTAGATTACACTCAGGCTCTGCCCTGTCTCTCTGCCCCGTCTCTCTGCCCTTGCCGCTGTGGCAAAACCGATTGATTTTTTTGTATTGTGTGTTGCCACATGATTGGAAAGGCAGAGATCGATCTCACCTTCCCGGGCAAATTCATATTTTCATGGCCGAGGGGGACCTCAAGTCCTATTGTCTGTTCTCCCGCGACTCCTTGAGTCAAAATGTTATAAAACAAAACATATTTATGAAGATGATAATATTTTTTGGGGTTGTTCTTTATTTGTTACAAGTTGTGTTGAGAACCGCAGTTAATTTCCATGTAGTTTTCTGTTTAGTTTGGTTTACTTCCTCAAGGTACAATCTACTTCCTAATCTAATAATCTTGCTACAACAGGTAGAAGATCGAGTCAAAGCATGGCAGGTACGCCAACTAATTCTGCTTGGATTTTGTGTTAGCTCAGCTATAACTGTAATCGAAAGGGAGGGTATCGCGCAGTGGTAAGATCTCTACCTTCCAGAGCTACGGTCCTTGGTTTGATCCCCAGCCTCGTCGAATACCAGCGTATGTGGACTAATTTGAAGCGGCTGCCTGAGGCGCCTTATATGCTGGCTGGGTCTGCTTGGGGTAAACTGATCGTTGCAGCAGTTTGTTATAGAAGAAACAAACTTTTTGTTAAATTGATTTAAAAAAGGAAAACTTGACGGTTATACAATAAATGCAAGCAATAAAACAGTCCGAACAAGGAAGTAGGGCCGATTCTTTTGACAGTTTGACGTTGTGGGGTCAGACGTCATTGCAACATGGCGGCTTCCATGGGATTGGCTCGTGCTTTCTTTACTCGTTTTTGCAGTATACTTTAAAATATTGTTTTAGAAAGAACATTTTTCGAATCCCAAACTGATGTTTTTCAACATAAATAAGAAAATGGTTTTGGAGTGCAGGTTTTCCTTTAATGTTGGTTAACTGATTGTTGAGGAAGGGTCGCCAAACTATTCCACCGCTGATGTTTTGATTAGTTACTAATGGTGTACATGTTGCAGAGCTCAGCGTCATACACAGCCAATCACTGGAGCTCACAGCAGCAAGATTGGGTAAAACTAGTTTATTCGGCGCTCATCTACATGTCCGGGAGCTCTGGAGGTAATGTTTATCAATTGTAAATACAGTATCAAGTTTATGTCTTTTATCATCTGAGCAAAAGCAATTTTTTTGTTTATGAAAATCAAGAAACTTAGGTTGATAGCGATCAAAGAAGTGCCATGAAAGATGAAGATTTAATGTATTTTATTCATTTTAAATCAAACTTTATTTTCATTTAGTTGTTCTGTATTATAATTGTGTTAATGGTAAAAGAGACGACTTTAGACTTCCCTTACCCGGCTTTATGTAGTTGCTGTTTTTTTCTCGATTTACATTGGAACCCTACCAATTTTCGAGAGCAAAAATTCTTGCTTTTTTTTAAGTCGTTGCTTTCTCTTTATTTTCCTTTAGCTCGACCATTTTCTAGCGAGTTGCTTTGAAAGCTAGTATAATGTGAGTGAAAAGAGTTCGAGGTAGTTATGAAGGTTTGATTCGGAGCCTCTGAATTAAAAACAGTCTTTTTTTGAACTTGCCTGAATATGTTTCCAACATTTTCGAATTTGCTGAAACGGTTTGATTAGAACTTTTACCTAGCTAATTTAAACAAAGTACAGCTAAAATCCAAGGGTTGCAAAACTCCAGCCAATCAGACATGCAATCACTGTCAAAAAAACTCTACCCAATCGACAAAAGCTAAAAAACGAATGTTTTATTAACTCCGGTGCATCAGATCACGACAGGAAGCAGGGCAAATAGAAATCAGTTCCACAGAGCTTATTAAAAGAGAAGCAAGCAAACTTGAATTAACATCGTGTAGTTGTTTTGTTAAGCAACACAAGTCAAACGACATCACCTAATACCATAACCTTATTTATTTGTAGACCTTCCGGACGGGGCGCTTATTAGCGAGGGGGACTTGTTTAATAACAGCGAATAGCTAAAGACAGAAACACTGGATTAAGTCTAGATATCGAACAGATTTAATAGCAACTAATATCCCTGTGTTTCTAAGTCTTGGCGTTATAACCAACAAAACTCAAAAACTAAACAAGAAAAAACCTTTGACAAAATACATTCGTGACACAATAGCCCTTATGTTTTATTTCCTTCACCTTTATGTTGGATATCTAAAACTTGAAACGCTTTACTAGACGAGGATCTTGTTAGAAAGGGGGGCTTAGTGAAGGGGGCTTATAGGAGCGGTTACCGTACTAAGGAATTGTCATCAAGCAACTTTTGTTTTCACAGCAACACAGGAGGGGTTTGTGCCACTGGTGGATTTCAAGGAGAGACCTCAGCAGTGGAAATGGATAGGTTGGTTTAGCATCAGAATTACGTTCCTTTTGTACAATCTAAATCCCGGATTGTTCGAATTTCCTGTGATAATAGAACGAAAAATCTGAAATCGTGCGTATGTGCGCGAAATAACACCCTCGTGGTAGGCAAAAACACAATCTTAATTTGCTGGTTTTAAATTTGTCAAATGGAACGCAGACCTTGCAAGATATCTGAACCGGTTTCGGTTAAAGCTAGACTCTTCATTTGAGCTATTTCGGTCCAATCTGAGTTTTCGTGGGAGAAACTTTTGAAGTTCCTCGTCAATATATCAAATAAACAAAGTTACCAAACTGTTTTGAAGCGGAAAAAATTCCATCTTTATCCCTTGTATTGAACAAACCTTTGTATTTTTCAAGGATCCTTCAGAGATTCAGATGAAGATCTTGCAATACTTTGCCAGGAATGGTTACAGGTGAAAGAAAAGTTAGTGGTGAAAAAGGTAAGTGGAACAAATTACAACCATCCATTTCAGAAAAATAATCCAATTCGGTTGGACCAGCTTATGGTAAAAGCTGTATTATGTCTTATTACATTGCAAGTCGAATTTATAGGGCCAATAACTTAATCCTGCGCATCGATTGGTCAAAAATTTTTCCAATAACTTCCCATACAGTATCGGGAAGTTACTGGACTGGTTTCTCGCTAACAGGCTTTCAAGTGATCCTACTTTTCCTACTATTTCCTACTTTTTTTACCCTTTTCCTACTATTTCCTACTTTTTTTACCCTTTTCCTGTTATACCTACTTTTGTCTTGAAATTCCTACTATTTCCTACTTTTTCCTACTTTTTATATGCCGCAGTTTCAACAAATTGTGCAAGGTTTACCAGTTTATGGTAAAAGCTGTATTGATCTTGCTTTGTTATGCTTTATTGTGTCTTATTACATTGCAAGTCGAATTTATAGTGCCAATAACTAAATCCTGAGCACTGATTGGTCAAAAATCTTTCCAATTACTTCCCATACAGGATCAGGAAGTTATTGGACTGGTTTCTTGTTAATGCGAACGTGCAGAGATAATCGTTTGTTCTTTAGTATTGACCAAGAACTGAAACCATGACTTGGAAAAAGTACACAAACAACCTCGTTTGCCCAATCTATCAAGGAAAAATTTTTGCCCTCGGTCTTTGCACAGACTTTGCTACGCTTAGTCTGCACAGTGAAAGAACTCGGGCAATTTTTTTCCCTGGCAGACCTCGCACTCTATTATTAAGACATGTTGATGAAAGGCAAACCAAGTTCTAGATTAAAAACTGGTAAAAATCAGCATTAAAGGAGAAGACAGACGTTTTATTGTTAACAAAACGTTTGTTTCATGGTAATATTGTTGTAAAATATAATTATTCTACAACTTGATGTATTAACGTATTACTATTATAATGTAAAACGTATTCATGGGCTTCCTGAAACATAGGCTTTCTTGAAAGTCCATCAAAGTAATCTTGTTATAACTGTGGTACAAATCAAGGTAATTATTCGACAACTTGACAAAACGTATCAATAGTTCATAGGCTTGCAGAAATATAGGCTTCCTTGAAAAACCATCAAAGCTCCGGAATTTGATTGTAGTTCCCTGAAAATCCCCAAAAATAAAGCAAAATGAACACTTAAATAAAAATTTTACGTTTTTGGCTGTTTTTCAATATAGTTGATAGGAGTTAAAGTATGAAATGAGCTTATTTCTGCAGCAAAAATATTAGAAGTTTGTCCTTCATCAGATAACCCTTTCCATACAGACATTTATTAATAGAATTGCATATATTTCAAATACTAGTGAAGACACACTTATTTCGGATTTTAAACTACAACTATTTTCATCCAGTTCTTGGTTTTATTTGAAACTTCTTGTAATCTTAGCAAGCTTGCTAGTTTTATTTCAAACGTATTATAATTTCTTCCAGTTTTATTGACACGTGATGTAATGCGTATTCGAAGAAGTCTCTTTGATATTTGCGCAATATAATTTAATTTTATTATTGTATAACAATCGCTATTACATTCTGTTTTTTGCTAAGGGCTCTGGTGACAGTGGCGGTGGTACAAGCAGTTTGCCAGCAGCACGAGTGTAAGTGCATAAATACTGTCTAACCTGAACCTCTCTAAGAATGCAGCCCAGGTTTAGCAGTGCTTTCAGTGAATCAGTTTGGATCTGAAATTTGCTTGAACTTGCTATTGTGCGCACTGCAAGCGGGTTACATCATATATTGATAAAATGCTGATAGAATTCTCTAAATCATGTGTTAGCTTGATTATAAGAACACCGTTTTGTCATGTCTTAAACAAAATTAATTTGATCCAACTGCTTTGAAATCTAGTAATTAGTCGAGGAAATGATATTCAAGATAAATTCCTTGCACATTTTTTGTTCAAATTTGGATTTTGATTCATTTAGAGCGAAAAAATCCTTGAAATATGAGATTCCAGCGTTGCTGGCAATAGTTTTTGTCTTTTAGAAAAAAAAATTAAACCCTTTGAGAAGGAACAAACTGAAACGAAAACATCAGCAACGTACAACATGACATCCACACGTGGATGGACAAGTGAAGCTAAATGAATGTTGGTGATAATGATGATGATGATGATGGTGATGACAATGATGATGATCTAGGGGTAGTTAGTTTTCATTCCGGGTGGTAACGAAGAAAATCGTTCAAGTATTTAAATAATTTTTGAAACTACTTACGTAAATAACATACGTTTACCTTCTCTTATTCTTTGAGTTTATTTGTTTGTGTAAAAAGAACAATTAAACGATTATCGTTTGTAGAAAAACTGATTTTGTGGTAAGGCCAAGTACCGAGGAAGAGAGACGAGAATTCAGGAGACAAGTGAGTTCACTATCCTGTCAAAATACTTATTATTATTAGTAGTAGTAACTTTTTGTTGTCATTGTTATTACTACTAGTCTTGTATTGGATATCTTTATTATTAAGTATGATAAGTATTATTATCGTTACGGTTTTTAAATATGATCTTGCTCTTTCCACTTCCCGCGTGTCGTCTCTGTTTTCTTGATGACGTTTTGTCACTCCTGCCTTCTTCAGATTATCTGAAGATGGCAAGAGTGCCGAATCATTATCAAGAAAACAAACAGAGACGACAAACGGGAAGTGTAAAGAAGTCCAGAACCACGGTTATTACCAAGACCACAATAGCTAGCCCATATTAGAAGACCTGTGAGTAATTAAATATGATGTAGACCTTTGCATCTTTGAAAACACACTTTCTTTACTGTGATGTAGGCTACCGTACTTCCTCTAACATGTTTTGAGCTGAAGTGAACCCAAAACCCTTGCAAGTTTCGGCAAATTTTGCTTGTTAGTGGAAATTTTTTCAACGGTTAACTACTGGTTTATTAATATATCAGCACAAGGTAAAGCTAAGTTACCTAATCTCTAAAAAGGCGAATTATTCAAGAGTTTCACAGGATTCATTCAATTAGTTGCTTATAGATCACAAGAAGAGATCAGAAGAGACATGTGGTACTGTTATTATTATTATTATTATTATTATTATTATTATTATTATTATTATTATTGGATTGTTTTAACTCAACAGGAGTTGATGCGTTACGAGAATCCTCACAAGGCTTTTACATTTGTGATGCACGGCTTTGAGAGCATCGTTGGGCCCGTCAAGGTAATGGGAAATGGTACCGAGTTCGATGGTTACAATGATAGTAGCTAAAGTGTTGATGGTAATATTTAGTTGTGCTGATGGTGATGATGACTGTAATGATTGTGGCTGGTGTTGATGTTGTTGGTTTAAAGTATCGTGCCGGTGCCTTTGTATTAATGAAAGTCATTAATTGTGGTTAAGAGATAATAAACGAACTGATTTCATTTTTCAAGGGTGTGTTCAACAAAGACAGTACCCTAAACAAGGCCAGGGAGCATTCCCTCCTGATCTCAAACCGCCCTCCTTACGTCACCATCCTGACCCTTGTTAGAGACGCTGCTGCCAGGCTGCCGAACGGAGAGGGAACTCGGGCCGAGGTACAGTAGAAAAGTTCTTGTTTGTGGTAGTATTTGGAGAGAACTTAATATGTATCAGTGAAAGAATGAACACCAAAATATCTGTAGCATTAGTTTTTTAATTTTGATTGGACTATTGGACCAATGTTTCCACCGATTTAGAGTGCATCCGTTTCAGCCTATTCCAACTATTCCGGATCAAAGAATAAAATTTTGAAATTTCACCTAAGTCAAATTTCATCAAATGAGTCTAATCACTGATAAATGTTTGATTCGTAACTTAGCAGGAAAAGCAACCGCACGAATCCGGTAATTTTTTTATTCCATGTAACTCTATTCCAGCGTAGGACCAAACGATTACACTCTTAGAAAATGAAATTGAGTGATACGGTTTTCAAGTTCACTCATTACATAACTGCAAACAGTTTTAAATTTGCAGTAATCGAACTGTTGGAAGCTTGTGAGAATAAAATGTACACTTACAAACATTGTACGAGTTCATCTGTACGGTGAAAACTTGAGAGAGCAGTATGCACTATCATTTAGAGATTTTTGTAACTTCTCAAGAAGAACCGTATTCAGTTAATTCGGGTTAAAAAGTTGGCGTCATTCTTCATTCGTTTTTCAGAGGTTTCATATAAAACCTGATTTGAAGTTTGTTAATACTAACTACATGGCTCGCACCAGTCTTGGAAAAACGGAAATTCAGTTTTCAGGCCTGAAAAGCTGGAAGTTATTCTTTTAAAGGAGCATAAAAAAGCAGAAATCGGCTGTATGTCAAGTTGCTTCTCCTCTCTGCAGGTTTGCGAGCTGTTAAAAGACTCCCAGTTTCTCAACACGGATGCGACCGACAGTCAGGTTTGAACTTGTGCGTCTCTGTTCGTCAATTAGTTGCTACAACAGAAGCTCAGAATCTGAGAGAGAACTGCAATTCAATAAAATGTGCACTTACAAACATTGAATCAATTCTACTGTACGGTGATAATTTGAGAGAGCAGTATGTACCATCATTTAGAGATTATTTGTTTTCTTCCTTTGAATCACCAAAAGACATGTATCATGTTTGTGAAAAGTAGTTAACTTCCGTGTACTTCTTGAATACTACTGGAATTTTTGTGAAAAACTTTCAACTTTACAACAACAAAAAACAAAACCTACTGAAACATCTTACTTGTAGTTTTGCAGTCTGTATTTAAACTAAATTTCACGAAGATTTTTCTTTTGATTTGGGTCAGTTTTTGTCACCTTTCACCTCGAAGGATGGAGAACCTGGCGATAGTTTTGGCGTCAAGGTTGCCCAATTTAAAATTGTTATTGTTTTGTTTTTCGCCCAAAAATAATTAGTGATTGGGTCCTGGAAAGATTATTTTGATACCCTGGAAAAATCGTGGAATTTTGGTTTCATCAATCAGCAGAAACCATAAAGTTAGGCCTTTGAGATGATTTAAAATAAAAGGTAATTTTCGACAGTATATCTAACTTCAGTCTCATCGTTTTTAACATGTAGATTCACACTGTTGTAAGTGGAGCCCTGGACCGACTCCACTATGAGAAAGACCCATGTGTGAAATACGACAGCAACCGGAAAGTGTGGATCTATTTGCACAGGCACAGAACGGAAGAAGAATTCGGTAAGTTGCAGGATTTTCAACTTGTTAAACATAAAATGTTGTTGTATAAGGTTGAACAAAGATAAAAGTTGGGATGTTTTCGATGAGAGTAGTGAGCGCTTCTTAGTGAAGTTTGTATCTTAAAGCCACTATGTATCAAACAGTATTTTCATCGTAAGAATAAGTTTTTACAAGATTTAATAGATAGTCAAGTTGGTAAAAAAGCGAGTGCAGGTACACATCCAAGATCTAATTTCATATTATTTTAGTAAAAAAATGAAAAACCTAAACGTTTTATTTTCGAGTTTCTGATAAAGCAAGTTAGTATCAATAAAATTTAAAAAAATCTATCTTAGCTTGTGTTTTGGGGGATTTGGTTTTATGATTATACTTTTCTGACAGATACCCTTAATCTAAAAAGAAATTATGCTTAAAAAATTGTTTATTATCTCCC
>JAOBAT010001297.1:0-10974 GCA_026413305.1 Hydrozoanthus tunicans
CCCCCCCCCCCCCCCCCCCCCCCCCCCCCCCCCCCCCCCCCCCCCCCCCCCCCCCCCCCCCCCCCCCCCGGCTTGAAAGGGTAGGGACGACCGTCGGATTAGTCCCAAAAATACCCTAACAATACCAATACACGAAAACAGATGAAAGGCGCGCGTAATAGAACATTCGCCAAAGGACTTTTGTCTTAAGGCAATTCCCCAGTTTTGCATTGCGCATCTTTACTGCGCATATTAGAAATTTTAAAAAATTTTTATACATTTTTGTCATATTCTAGTGAACGTTGAGCTCTCGAAGACGTATCAGAAAAAATAATGCAAAAAAAAGTCTTCATAATATATGGGATAAAAAAGCACATGTTTTGCCAGTTTTCCTGGAGTTTCTCCTAAACAAGCACGGGTACCCCACAATTTTTCTCGTCAATCAATCAAATCTCAACAGGACTCTCTGAAGAGAAAAAATAGGAAAAATCTGAGTGTTGCAAGTGTGGAAAATTATAAAAATTATAAACAAGAATTTACTGTTTTTTTAGGTACTGGAAACATAGTAACAACAAAAGCACACGAAAATGCCTCGTTACCAAAAATGTTTTTGCTGAAAATCATGCACAAGAAAGTTATTCTCCTAATCCAGAAGAACTCTTTACGTTATCTTACTTTATTTCCCTTTCTCTCCTCCTCCTTGGTTGGCCACATGAGGAATCTTTTGTTTTAATTTCAAGCTTACAATAACAGAAAAAAAGCCCTGGACGGGTTATTTGTATCAGTCGTATCTCAAAAGTAAACACGGGCACACCCCTTTTTTATACCATTTTTGCAGTTCACATATAATGATTGACAAATGAGGAAAGTTTGACATAAATCTAGGTGCAGGTTCTATTTCAATGGAATGACCTTAGATAACTTTTTTATCAGTACGCATGCTTGCTAAAACAAGGGACTGCAAGCATTCTATTAGGTTCGTGTTTTTCAACCCTAAAATATATTTTAAAGCTCTTGGTTTAACACCGGATTTCCTTTAACAACCCTTAAAAAATACGCGACCCCTAAACCGATGCAATCTTCTCCTCCCCTTGGCTTAGTTTTTATTCGATTGAAGCCACACATAGAAATAAGAACAATTTGGGGCTTGAATCGCCGTAAAATTAAGAACAATGAGCCAAGGCCGAATTTAATAGTTCTTGTAAAAGACAAACCTGTAGTCGAACTTGAAGGGCAGAAGATTTTGACATGCTAACATGAATATTCTGAGGGACTGGAAAGAACATGTGAGCTGCCTCCCTTTGCAGATCTAATGTATGAATTTTGATTTTTCAGGAATTATCACTTTTGTGAACTGTGCCAGCGTGAAATGGGCAACTCGCATGCAGGTTGTGTTTACTGCGGCCAAACTCATCGCAATGGTTATGTTGATTACCACCGGAATTGTGAAACTGGCTCAAGGTATTTACATGCATGTATGGTTAACCAATCAAAAGGTATCACGTGATCACGTGCAGTCAGTTAATCTCGAGAATTTTTCCTAACCCGCAGGTTTCACTACCAGCTTCGAGGATTCATTTAAGGGTTCGACCACGAGTCTTGGTACTATTGGGTTTGCATTCTACAATGGGCTGTGGGCATACGATGGGTGGTAAGTTTGTTTTGTCATTGCCGGTTCAAACACAGGTTAAATGTTTACTATCTAAATCTGTAAGAGTATGAATAGAATTAAAGCAATAGAATTTAAAATCGTTTAACTAATTTAGCTCTACCCTTTATATAATCTTCTAATACTGCCATAACCACAATCACTGTAACAGCCGTAACCTTAGCTGTATGCGTAGCCGTAGCCGTAGAGGCAGCCGTTTGACTGACATTTGCTAGTGAAAATAAAATCAGGTGCAGTAATTTCAAGAGTCTCCTAAATGGTTTTTCGAATCACACCTTAAAGAAGCCAGTAATGCATTCACCTTACTTCTTTATGACTCTTCCAGGAATAATCTTAATTATGCAACTGAGGAACTGAAGAAACCTTACAGGTATATATAGTGTGTGGCACTTCTATTTTTAGCGTTTCTTATGTCATATTTATAAGCATGTTGCAAGCGTTTGGTTAAGCCAGGAGTTAGAGTTGTTACAGTTTGTTTTAGACACTTAACCCTTTCAGCCCTAAGGCATTTGTCAACACCTAAATTCTCCTTACAGTAAACACAAGAAAACAAGCTGGTTAGTGCTGAGAACATGAAATTCGATCATCCACCAAAAACTCTTGAAGATGAATTAAGAAATTTTCCCAAACTTCTCATAGGAACACTATGGACTTAATTTGGGAGAATTTACAAACTCATCTTTGGGCACTCTTAGGGGTTAAAGGGTTAAAGTAGCGGAATGCATAAAGCAATAGAGGCCTTGTTTTGTTGGTGTCGTTTGTAAACCAGTTGAGTTTTATTGAGAACTGTAAAGAGCGTCGTAAAGTGCGTTTAAGTGTCGTCGTTTTTCCGAAACTTACGGATAAAAATATCCGAAATAAAGTATCCAAACATCTTCGTTACTAAAGTATAAATAACTTTTCCTTCTTAAAACCTCTCATGCTATTGCATGGTAAAGAAAAGTAAGCAACATACAATGTGGAGTTATTGAGGTTCTAAGCTTGGGTTTTTTAACATTATTTCAGGGATTTACCATTGTCAATCATCATTGGAATGCCACTTGTTATCGCTTGTTACGTGTTGGTAAATATCTCCTACCTGACAGTGTTGACACCCGCCGAGGTGATGACGTCAGGAGCAGTTGCAGTGGTGAGTTTGCGAGTGGTTTTAGAACTAACGAAAAGCACGTAAGAGTGAATGCTTGGTGATAATGATGGTGATGGCACTAGTGATTAAGATGGTAAAATTCCAAGCACATAGTACTAATTTTGATGGTGCTAGTGATGGAGATGGTAAGACTTAATGTATAACGATAAGTACTGGTATTGATGGTATTAGTGATGTTGATGTTGAGACTGAATGGCTTAATAATACTAATGTTAACGGTATTAGTGATGCTGATTTTGTGATTGAATGTATTCATTTCGGGGATGGAAGCGGAATCTTGAATCAATCTTGAATCATGAATCACGGCTAAAAAAATTGAAGAAGGAATCATGAATCACATCATCTCGTAGGCTGTGAATTATGAATCATGGACAAAAAATATGGAATAACGAATATTGAATTCTTGTGTCATAAATCATGAAGAAATTCGATAAATGAATCATGAGTCATTGGTCGAAAAATACCTGGAAATCACGAATTATCATACTGAAAAGATCCAGCTTCCATCCCCGATTGTATAATGTTAGCGGTGGTGATAAGTGTGAATAGTTTTAAACGCAATCATGTTGATAATTCATAGACTTTGAGGCACTTAATTTATTCATAAAAAAGAAATAGAAACAAATGTAGCTCCACTGATAATAGCCAAGTCAAGGAAAGTATGGTTGTTTCCAAGAAGCTAAAGAGGCGTGTTATAGTAGCGCTGAGCTGGCTATAAATTGTCTCATATCCCACAAATAACTATTTCATTAAATTTCTTGCTTTTTCCAAACTTATCGATTCTTGATCATGAAAATGACAACTAAAGTGTATTCAGAACCATTTTTAGCTTTGCAATACTACACATTTAGTCTCCTAATAAGGTCAACTCATTATAGGAGCTGTAAACCGAGATTGGCTGAACCAATCAGAGCGCGAGAAACGCAATATTTGAGATTAAGAGTTTAAAGTCCCTGATACCAAGCTTATTTTTTTACTTTTGGGATTAAAACTGTTGTCATCTGTGAACTCAAAATTCGAATAACCAAAGAACATTTCCACGTCTAAGCATGCTTTTTAATAAAAAAAAAAGGTTGGAATGTAAATTTTGACCGAGCATTCCGGGGACTGGTAACCTGTGACGTAGCAGCAGTGAGTTATTTGGTTTGTTTAAAAAATTTATTTCTGTTAGAAAATGTCATAGAATTTTTATTTCAAACAATTGCAATGGAACAAATTCAGTGGTTAAAGTTATGACAACGTGACTATTGTAGCCAGAGTTGAATCTTTTGAGACAAAAAAGATTGTCTCTGCCTTATGCCTCGTGCTACGTCATATGCCTCCTGGTACGTCATCACTGCACGCTTCAAGTCTAAAAGATGTAACAGGAACGGCGAGAAAAAGTTTTATTTTCAAAACTTACTATTATTAAAGGGTTCTACTCCTCATCTGGAACTTAAAAATATAAGCTTGATAGGGACTTTAACACTGTTTTTGTTAGTAAGACTGTCAGGCGGTTTGTTACTGTGTTGCTCCCTTCATTTCACCTTTTTATTCTTACAAGACTATGGGCGATCGTGCATACGGTGTGATGGCTTGGTGTATTCCCATATTTGTCGCGTGTTCCACCTTTGGGTCTGCCAATGGATGTGCTTTTTCTGGAGGAAGGTGAGTAAACTACAGTACAAAATACGTATGGGAAATTTGAAATTTGTACATCATTGCTCCAAAGTGCAATAAAACCATTTTCCACACATTTATTTTGAAAACATCGGTTGTTGTTTTAAGTATCGTGGAGGAAGTATGGGCTTCCTGTGGTTAAATACCGAGTCGCGAAGGAGTTTAAACGAGTAGTTGCTTGGTTTTCCTTCCAAATCATTCAAGCAAAACAATTTTGTTTTATCAAAGTCAGAAAAAAGACAAAGGTCGTTAATTTTTTTTTCTTCAACAACAGGCATAGAAAAAGGCGCCATTTTTTTCCGGTCCGAAATATTTCAACCCCAGGCTAGTGCTTAGGCCACTTAGATATCCAAGAAGGCTTCCAAGATATTAAATTTAAGGGAACTGATAAAAGGCAAGGAAGAAAAGGCAAATAAACAATGATCTAAAGCGGTTTAAAACACATCAATTAGCATTCATGGCTGCTGGAGCTTTAGCAAGAACAATGGTTGTTGACCGAAGCATTGAAGATGTTTATTAACTAAAGTTTGTTTTTTTACAAAATCAGCATTTTCTGTGCTCTTTCATGTTGATTTTATCGTTATACCGGGAAATATTTTGCTCTCGGGGAACAAATACCCCTTCGTTAAACCAGGAATTTCGTTACACCGAATATCGTTAAACCCGGGATCTGCCCAATACATTTTACTATAACTTTTGCCGGTGAAACGAATTTTTATCGTTAAACTGAAGATGGTGTCAACTTTGTAATGTCTCTCTATCCCTATATAGTTGCTACCCAAACTTTTGTAAGTCCAGCAGGTCCTTTGGTTATGGTTGTCAACTTTGTAATGTCTTTCTATACGTAGGTTGACGTTTGTGGCAGCTCGAGAGGGTCACTTACCAAAAGTGCTGGCCATGGTTCATAGTACTCGCCTCACTCCTTTGCCAGCCCTTCTGTTCACGGTTAGTGACGCGTTGCTTTTGAAGTAACTGGAGAATACTCAGAGTAAATGCAGAAAACATTTTTAAAGAGCAATGCGACGCGAGACCAGTTTTTCAATTTTCAAAAAGTATACAACAAAAACAATGGTTTGCGAAGTTTGAGAAACATACGATGAAAGTATGAAAATCGACATTAAAACACTTGTAACTAATAGAGTTTTTATCAAAAATTTTAGAAATTGTAAAACTTCTTAGAAACATTTTAAAACGGTTTCCGAAGATTTCCGAATGTTTCAAGAGATTGCAAAGGTTTTTTAACTCAGAAAAACTTGGGATAAACCAAAATTAGTAAAGTAACGCTTCTCAAGTTGCTACCGAGAAAAATGACGAACTTTGCAGTCGATATGAGAAGCGTGTAAAGTTAATGCTTAATTTCACTTTTGTTTCCCTTTTTTCCAAACTGAAAGTTTTGGAAAATATATTAAAACTGACACCCGTGAAATTAGCCCTAAGTTTTTACTCTACTGTAAATTAAATGTCTCAGTTCCTGGACTAAACCCCTGGGACGGATCCAGGATTTTACGAAGGAGAGTTCGGATAAAAGCCCGCCGTAGCTGTAGCCCCTAGGGGGGTCCAAGGGCATGCTCCCCCGAAAAATTTTTAATTTTAGGGCCTCTGAAATGCGATTTCCAGCGTTTTCAGGGGCAATTTGAAGTGGTTTAACTGCTATAAAGTCACCTTCCATGAGTTGGTTCACTTTTTTTTTTAAACCACGCGTTTGTTATAGGTTTTTACGTTCAGTTTAGGGAACCCACAGAACCCAATTAACTCTAGTAGAAGAATTAATCTCATTTCCCCCTCATAACTGCAGAGTATACTCGCTTGGCTGATGTTGATTCCCGATTCGAGCAGCTTCGAGACCCTGATCAACTATTTCAGCTTCGCCGCCTGGGTTTTCTACATGGCCACAATTCTGGCCCTCCTGTGGCTGCGCTACAAGAAGCCTGACATGAAGCGACCTTATAAGGTAGTTCACTGGCTACTTTCTATACACTAGCTTCTTTAATTTGGTCCTGCAATTCATTCACCTTCTTTACACAACCTGAACAAAACCATTTGCCAGACTACATTTCGGCTTTCAAAAACTATTTCAAGCAAAAATTTGAGAGATTGATAACAAAAGTGTTTTGGTCAAACCCAAGGATATTATACCGAAAAGTGATGGTGGTGATGTTACTAAGTAGTGGTAGCTAGGGGATGGGATTCGAGGGTACGGGGGAAGGCCAATCTGAAAAATAACTGTCCTGTTTTCCTTTACTTTACAGCAACTAATCCTGTTCATTTGTCAATTTTCAGTTCAACCCTTCAAGTTTCCCCGAAATTGCTTCGTGTGAACGGTATCGTATAGTATTTCTAGATGACATTTCCTTGTATTGCCCGTAGGTGTGGACAATAGTGCCTGTTATTGTCCTACTGGCCTCCATATATCTGGTGGTTGCACCGTTCTATGAAGCTCCATTGGAATCGTTCTTCTGTTCCTTGTTCATACTGGCTGGGATCCCTGTGTACCTGCTGTTTGTCTACTTCGATGTCATGCCAAAATGCTTTTCCGACTTAACTGGTAAGTTTAAGGTCTAGATATGGTCAGTAACACCTATTGGCATGGTAACATACGTGCTAATAATGATAACGACTTGGTATCATAAAAGGTATTGACACTGAAATCCAATACAACTAAAAGGAATGCAGCTGTGAATTTTATTACAATACCTTGGGACCCCACACTGCTAAAAGTGGTACAGTCGAGGCGTTCGCTTTGCAAAATTCAACCTTAGCAGATTTGAAACGCTTCTTTCTCTGTTGTATTTTATGAACGACTTAGTTGTCCGTCGTGGTTGATTGATAAGGCGCTACACCAGTCCGTTGTGCGCTTTGGTGACTGGGTCCGAGTTCCAACTGGGCGGTTAACTCATTTGCCCCTTGAACAACTGAGTCTGACCCTATTCAGGATCTTAAAGTGCTATTAAAATGAGAAATTTTGTTACCTTAACGAATAGACGCTAATAAATGAGAAAAAGCGGTAAAAAATTTTTTTCAAAATCTTTTATGGTCCCCGAGATATTTTAAAACATTTATAGTTTTCGACTGTTGACGTCACTAGTGGATCCGACTATTTTGCGTTTTAAAAAATCTGCTGCCGATCCATAACCGTTAGGTGAATTAAAGCCAAACTTGGTCTGAGTACGTATTTTGAGGTCCAGGTGAAAATTTTAACGTTTTGGCCAATGACCAATTTCGATATTTTAAAAATCTTTCATGTATACGAGGCTCAGGGAAGAAAACAAAAGAAAAAAGTTATTCATTTTAAGATTTCTTTGTTTTGTTCTCCAGAGCCTCATATCCAAGTGAGAATTTTATAATATCAAAAATGATCTTTTCTATTGATTCTTTTCTAATCATTCATTGAAGGATATAACGAGAGGTGCCGATATGTCAAAGCTTTTCAAGTTGTAACATTTACTACGTGTAATTAAACCATAGAGTTTATCTTCTTTATTTTTTTATTGAAGTTTAATGACTGAAATATGGGATATCAATCTTTTTTTGCATTTTGACAATGATACGTGTGTTCTTCTGCAAATTGTAACTTATTTTCCATTTCTTTTTCAGAGAGTTGGACGTATTCATTGCAGAAGATTTGCGATGTGTACCTTCCAGAGTCTGAAGACCAGATAACATCCATTTAAACTGTTGTTGGGTGTATGTTAAATAATTTGAAAAACGAATTTTGCAAAATTAATCTCTTTATTTAATATTGAAAAATTTTGACGTTGGGGAGTTTTTGTTTCAATGATAAAACTTTGCTACACAGTGTCTTCTCGAGAGGAAACGTGTTAGCAGTTAACCCTTTCAGTCCAAGTTGTAATGCTGAATTCTCCCAGCTAGAGCCCATAGTCTTTTCATTGAACTAGTTTGGGAGAATTTTGCCTTTTATCTTCAGAAGTTCGTTCTGTGTGTTCAATTCTAATTCTCTTAACACCAAATGTCTTATTTCGTATATATTGGGTAAGGAGAAGTTAGATTTTGATACACTCTGTTTTATAAGAACGTCTTATTTTTTGTGCCGAGGCTGAATGCTTTTCGATATATTCTTTCGGGATTTTAGCCTCAAATATTTTTAAAATGTTCTCATAATCATTCCTGCTCGGTGTACGCGCCTTTTTTGCAAGGACTAGGGTGCTCTGAAAAATACAGAATCTTAAACAAAAAGGCATGTACTAATTTCTCATTTTTCTCAAACGTAAACACCTCGGAAACAAAAAAAAACTGTAAAGAAATCAAATGAATTTTAAAATAGTCTACTTGCAGCGGTTGCGTTGCCGCCATCTTGGCTCTCGTAGTCGAGCGGAATGCGCATGCTCGCACCCAGTGCCGCTCCACCACGATATCCAAAATGGCGGCAAATAACACCGAACCACCGGCAAGTGGGCAAAAGAAAAATAAATTTCGCGGCCATTCCTGAGCCTCAAGTGACTTCAGAGCATGTTCTTTTTCACCCTAACGTTCTTATAACTGAATTTGAGGTTCTTATTACAAAAGAGAGTGTATCTGGCTGGGGCTGAAAGGTTAATCATGGGTATCATAGCTGTATTTATCGTTTTGTTGCCACAGCACATTCAATTTCCTGTCACATACCACATGCAATTATTTTCTTTAGTTATAAAATACTTTAACACGAATAAAGTGTTGTATTTAATCAATTGTTGCCAAAGAGAAGAACATCTTTAGGTTAAATTTCTTAATCAAAACGAGAAAGTTTTTAAAGATTTGTCTTTGTTATTTGTGCTCGCTACATTTTTGGAACTGTCTCATATAATCTCTGGCTATTTTAAGTTCAGGGATCACAAGGCGTTAAATAGAATAACACAGATGACATTATTTTTAATACTTCTTTAAACAATATATATATTTCTAACTGCTTTTTAGATGGCCTAAATACAAGTAATAGTTTTTCGTAGAGCTCATTTTACTGATGTAAAGTTGTATAACACTAAAAAAACCGATATATTTACAAAACTGCTGATATTAGTTTTGTTATGATGCAAGTTAAAAGTGAGTAATGAAATGAAAAACTGCTTTAGTGGTTAGACTTTGGCTCGAATTCGTCCAAAGGTTATGGATTGGCAGCAGATTTTAAAAAAATAGCAAATTTGCCACAACCACTAGTGACTAGTGACAAGGTCTATCAAACGAGGAAAAAAAAATTTCATTTCATAGGCAAGTTAACGAGTTTTCGTCACCGTTCGTTTGATGAATCACAAATTAGTATAACTATGTCGATTTTTGGTGAATATATTGGTAGGTATACAACCTCTCAAACCTTGTGTAAATAATGGTGAGCTGTTTTAGAACGCACAATTATAGATTTTTAGCATTTTCTGCCTTTGCAGTTTGACTTGATCAATTAAGAATCCTTTGGCCAAGCCAAAGTTTATTTCAGTTTTATATAACGAATGAAAAACAAAACCTTTAGCGACAAGAATGCGGAAGTTGTCACCAAAGAAGGTAAACAGCTTACATAAAAAAATTATAGCAAAACTCTCCGGCCATAAGTGATTTGATTAAAAGTATGGTTCCTTTAGATGGATTTGTCAACACATCATTTCGTACTCGGGGCTTAAAAAGTGAACTATTAATTCTATCATTTTATGTTACTATGAATTTAGCACGATTTTCCCCGCATCTTTGATTTCATTCGTTATTTCAATTTCTTTCAATCATACGTGGCAGTACCAACTGGCCAACGTTGAGGTGCAATTTCTTTACCACACGGTTTGGTTAACTTTATTGATCACATGTTCTTGTCAATAAGGACGAAGTAGCGTTATTGTTTAAAAACTGTGCAAGATTGTTTCATATGAAAATGTGTGATTCTGGATGTTTATTGTGAGTTTCATTATTTTTAAACATAAATACATCTTTAAATTAATTGTTGTTTGGTTAATGAAAATAAAAGATGTTGAAACGCGGTTTTGACCAGTTTATAAGGCATTTTGATAAATGCATTAATGTAATAAAAAGATTCTACTTGAACTGGTTTTGTGAACCGGTTTGCAAAACAGTTTGCGTTGCAAAAAAAAAGGAAATGGCCACGCATTTGTTGGAAAGGAATTGTTTCTGGTTAAGTTTTACCGATATCATAGTTGTAAGTTTTTTGAGCCCTCATACACATTCATTTGAAACCTTTTAAATAAATTGGGAATTCCAAGAATTTCTTCGTGTCTGTTCGTGCGTAACGCTGCCGTTAATTTCTTTGTCGGTCGTGGCAGGCTAAACAGTAAACAATTTTAAAATAGTAATGTCAAATCGCATTTGATGCTTTTGGCTAAAAGTAGCCTTTGATTTAGCTCTAAGCTGCAACTGTTAGGGTTGCGCCGTTCCTGTTAGCGTCCCACGAATGAACCAAACTTTCTCCAACAATTATATCTATCTATCGTGCTTTCCCTTGGCTACGCTGGATCCAGCATACTAGAGAGACAGATAAATCATATAGTATATTCCAAGAACTCCTTAAGCCCCCCATCCTTCCCCTCCC
>JAOBAT010001319.1:0-10972 GCA_026413305.1 Hydrozoanthus tunicans
TCCGAAGGCGACTCCGAAGCAGTCCCGAAAAAAGTGGACACTCAGACATCGCACCCGATAACAATATAGCTACTAGCACAAGAGCAGTAGCTACAAAAATAAGAAATTGAAGAGTGAAGGCCACTTGTATGTATAACCATAAGGGCTAAACAAGACAAGTGTCTTTTAGACATTAACTAATAATATACTTAAGGCCAGGAGTGCAAGATGTAAATACACAAACTGATATAAGAATATGTGACAAAACTATTGTAAATTAAAGCAAGAAAAGAAAACAAAAAATCAGCAATACAAACGTAGTAAGAGTACTATATGATATGGGTTAAGAAGGATTATGCAAACAGTTGTACGTAATGAATGGTCACACAGGAGATAAATTATAATGTTAGGGAATGTAAACACTAATCAGTTGACAAAATAAAAGTTTAAAGTGACTGTCCATGAATTCAGGCTTTTCAAAACTGGCCAGCTGGTGCCCAACTGAGCCACCTCTTTCATCATTTAGATGCCTCTTAAAGTTGTAAAACCCTTTCAAACTAGCACAAATCATAGCACTGTTTGATGCATTTGGTGACTTTGTGGGCAATGGAATCTGGGGTTTATAAGGCGCTGCCTGACTCAGAACCCCTTACTAGTATAATGGGGTAACAGTTAGTCTTGCTCTTTTGGAATCCAGTCGCTTACACTGAAGCCTCAACCTTCTCCTCCAGGTTCTTTGAGAACCCTGTATGATGCAGTTTGTTAATGAAAACATGTTCAGAATAATTGGGGGTGCATGGGGTGATCACAGGTGTGTGTTCACTGCCATAAACGAACTTATTCAAACAACTTCATGTTTTTGTGATATTTCTCATTGACAGACATACACCAATTTCTTGCCTAATCATCCTTGTTTGTGTAAGCTGTATAAAACTTGTTAATCAGTTCTTGTATTATTTCTCTTCAAGATGGTAACACATGCTTCTATGGTGTATGTCACTACTGTAAAAAGTCAGAGGCTGCCTGTGCTAATGGCACTGTGATTGAAGGGTCGGTAACCATCTGGCTACCCTCTGGGTGGAGCCTAACCATGTCTCGCCACCCTTGGCAGAGAACTTACAGGGATGGAAGAAAAGCATAGTGAGTTTATTTAAAGTGCCCGTAACCTTTCTTTTTGTTTTCTGTTGTTTGTATCTTAATATGAACCATTCTGGTAAAAAAAAGTTGATTTGAATTTTTACGAGTCTTTAAAAACAATAAAAATTGCCACGATCTTGGTAATCAAGTAATGTGGTGCATTTATATACTGCCTTTTCTATAAGGCATTTTCACACCCATGCGCAGTGCATATATCCCACTGTTTTAGCAGGCCAAAGGTCTAAAAAATGTCCCAAATCTCTGTCACCCAGGCAAAACAACAGAAAAATAAACTCTGCAAATCATTATGAGCTACCTTACAGAGGCAAAAACAATTTTATACCTAGGAAGCCAAGTAAGCCTCACAATGAGGGGTTGCTGTATTGGGAAAGATTTGTAAGACCTGTGGCTGGCCAAAACAGTGAGATATACGCGCTAAGCATGCCTTATAAATATGGTTCCCAAAGGTGCTTTACAATGACCAGTTTACCCCCAGCAGACTGGGAACATGTATGCTGGTATCCGTTGGAAAGCTGAATGATGTTTTAGCGGGAAAGTGGGTTACCCAAAAACTTATAACTTGATTGACTGGGCTAGGGATGGAACCAGGGACCTCAGGATTGGGAGGCAGAGACCTTACCACCACGCCAATCCCTCCGCTCTATAAGTAATACATTAGTGCACAAATAAGTAATATATGCATTGGTACACCAAATGCTAAGATTAAGGATTTGGTGTCAATTTGACGTAGATTAAGGAGCATTGCTCCTTGTACAGCCAAACGGTGGAGTGCAAAATGCCGGAAAGACGTATTGCAGCTTGATTTTCGCTATTAGTTTCTTTCAAACGTCCCTCCTCTGACGGAATTAATTTTAAATTTTGATGTGATAATCTTGATCACAGCGAACCTGTCATCCTTATGCTGAGTGACAAGGTTGATTAATGAAGTTTGGAGTTAAATTTTCTTAAAAAATTGTGTTTTTGTTCAAATCAAAAAACAATTCAGGGAAAACCCTTTTGAATAATTTTATGTACTTTTAGATAACGGAAAGAACAAAAGTTAGGACGGTTATGCGCACTTGTAAGTGTGGCAATAAAGAATTTTAGTTGCTACTGGAATTACAGTAGGACTACAAATAATTTATTGTGGAGTAATGAAGGGTGGTCATGTTAGTTTGTCAATGAGAACAATTAATCCATATTTTGAAAACACTACTTCTTTCCTCGAGTGAATTTTTTCTCTCACTCTAATATTCAGTGAGCTAGTTGGGGTAAGCCGAAAAGAGGTAAACTGTTGTATAGGTCATCAAGCTTTGAAGAAACTTCAACTTGTGTTTTCTGTTTTCACATTTATGCTTTCCAGTTGGGAAATCTACAATGATTACTGCCAGAAAGTGAGAAGAAAACCGCCCTATAATGCTGGGCCGAGACTGCTAGACATAATGGACACAGCTGTTTTTGATTTTCTTATAGGTAAAGAAGGCTGAACTATTAGATGTATAATGCTATTAATGTTGAGCCAAATACAGTGTTTTGATTTATCAAGTACATAAACGTCTTAATTATTAATACACTCCGTTTTATATAAGAGTAAACTTGAGACAGGACTCAGTATAGTTTTACGTTCATCGACCAGTCTTGCCACTTCACACGGTTTTGTAGTGGTACCGAAGGTCAGAACAAGAGTTCGATTAAAAACAAAACAGAGTGAAACTGTACTTGGTTTTTAGCAAGCAGATGTATTATTAGCTGAGTAAATTTGCAGCCGGACTTGCAATTGTAACCAAATAACAGTAAAAGGGTCTAGTGAAACTAACAGCAGTGGAATTCTTCATTTCGTGTGGGTACCGTTTTCGCTCGATTCCATTTCTCTAGTTTATCATTTCAACTTACTTTGAAGTGCTATCCTATTATTTGTGTGTTCAGTGAAAAATAAATCAAACAAGCATAGAACTATAGCGCAAAATTAAAGTGAAACTTAATTCAATCGATACTGGTAGTTTTTGCCAAACGGTAGGGGACCCATTTCATGTTAACGCGTTAGAATTGTATTCCTTGACCAACGGTAAGTTCTGTTTTTTCTCCCAGAGCCAGTCGGATGTGCCTTCACTAATCACGTGTTTGTTCTTAAAATAGCAACATTGGAAATGAATTAAGAAAATTATATTGCCGCATCAAGACCCTTTCCTTCATGGTCAACAAAGAAAGCAATTACAAAATAAACCCTTGTATTCAATCAGCAGTCTTGTTTAGCGAGGACAATTGGAACCATGATTTTGACTCACACTTACGTAACGTTTCAAAATATTAAAATTTCATTTTAGGAAATGCTGACCGACATCACTACGAAACGTTAAAAAAAGATGGCGATGAAGGAATGCTTATACACTTAGACAATGCAAAGAGGTAATTCAAGAGGCGGACCAAACCGCCTAGTTAGCCTAGTTCTTAAGGCGCCAGTCAGTCGTGCTGGAGGCCCGGGTTCTATTCCCACTGTCAGACCTTCACTCTGGGTCGTAAAATAACGGAGGAGAACGTGCCGCCTTTGCTTTAACACCTTCAAACGGTTAGACCCTCAGAGTCATGTATTTGGGTTGTAAAACTTGTTGGATTTTCCGATAACCCAAGAATAGATTAGAATATAACGTATAACCTAAGTTTTATAGAAAGGTTTAGTGAAAGTTAAGTTTTTTTAATTTATATATAGTTGCTTTATTCGGCCGGTTGTAAAAATGTTAATACAAACAACCCTTTCTTGTGCATCAAAAAATATTTTAGCATAAAACCTAGTCTCGTTTTAGACGTAAATATGAAAGTTCCCTTTTAAGTCCTAAATAATTTATCAGTAACTTTATTCTTTCTCATACAATGTATAACTTTTGAAATAAGAAGTTTCTTTTCGAGAAAATGCGGGCAATTTATCAAAACTGAAAAAAAATCGAAACACTCTAAGTTTTTATTCACGATTTTGCATAATCAGTTGTGTTTTTTTTTTAATCCACCGACAGTTTTGGAAATCCACATCATGACGAGATGTCAATTTTAGCGCCAGTTTATCAGTGCTGTCGGTGAGTATAACGAAGGGAAATAGAGTTAATTAAGATCTGTTTTAAAACCCCTTTTTAGTTGCGTTGAGCTAGCTAGACTCTGGTTTGACTGTTGTACGAAATTGTCTTTGGTCGACGTTGAACTTAGTCAAACTTTGCTTTTGCCGCGAATTAATCACGGCGTCGACCTAAAGTCGTGTAGCATGGGTAAGCTTGTAATACAGAGTGACTATGGCATGCTCAAGCCGGATTTTCTAAGTTGGTGGCTCATAAAGCCTCTTATTTAAAATTCTCTCTTAAAACCCCTAAAAGTAACCCCTTTTAGTAAAATGTTCTGTTTTAGTTCTTGCAAAACACAGCTTGTTTAAATTGGCGATTTTGCGTCATGCGAAATTCAATTTTTACGAAACACACTTACACGCTATTTTTTTAATAAGAACAACTTTATAAGAACGAGGCTGATATTGCCCAAAATTTAAGAACAATTTAAGAACAAGTTGAGTATCGGGGCTCGATTGAGTGATACAAAAAATGATCCGCGGTTTTTTTTCTCTTGTAATCATTGTCATTGCTTCAAGTTAAACATTAATGTAACTAAATTTGACCAAGTTAAGAGTTTGAATATGAAACCAATCCTAGGATAATCGTGTCGGGAAAATGAATCAAGGGACGCATTGATCAAGAATACACTCGCCAAGCAATTCGTTTTCAAATATATGTATTTTCTTTTTTTTATTTAAACCACACATAGAAATAAGAACAAATTAAAAACAATGAGCTTCGGCCAAATTTACTGGTTCTTAAAAAAAGCGTGTAGTTAACTGGCTGCAAAATAACACGTTGAATTCACCTCTTGTATTTTCTTCTACCTGATGTATTTACTGCAGTTATACATCGCGAAAATTTCACTCTGTCCCATATTTTCCTAGTACAAATTTAATAGTCAATGAGGTTTTTTTAAATAAACTTCTTGCAGAATCCGACTTTCGACCTGGCTTCGCTTAGTTAACATACACAAAGACAAAGAAAGACCTCTCAGTGCTCGGCTTAAAAAAGCAATGGACTGGGATCCAGTGAGTCCAGTCTTAACGGAGTTGCACCTGAAAGCAGTGGACAGAAGACTGGGTACCGCTCTCAGTGTTATACGCACATGTATTAAGAGAAATGGAAAGAGAAATGTCCTTATTAAGGATGGTCATTAATAGCTATTTAGAATTTCAATAAAGTCTAACTTATTTATTGTATATAGCGATGTTTACCATGTATTCTCTCAACTAGGATTCGTATTTTTAATGTTATCAGTTAGGGAGAATTTCACCTTTAAGGGAAGAAGTCAAAACAATGGTATTTTTAAGAAACCCAATTTTGTCGGGAGAGTTGGTGGGTGGCGACACATACCCCCTACCCCACCCCTCCCCACTTTTTCAGAGCTCATTTTCTCAAAACCTGGTTGAAAGGTAGTGTTTTTTTATTGTATTATGGACTCCTCTCTCACAAAGAAGGCGTTGGTGTAAGAATTTTCTCAATATCTATTTTATTGAACATTAAATTTGCTCCTGAAATTCAGCATTTTTGAAAAAAGGTGGTGGGTGGCGGCACGTAATACCCCACCCCCTAAATTGGGTTCCTAGGAAGTACCATTGTTTTGACCTTTTCCCTAATGAAAGAAAATGTTACAACGTATAAAAATATTAAAGAAATTCAAGGACCTTGACAAATAAAATTTTATTTACAAAATCTTACTTCGTGGTAATTAGATTTTGATACATGAAGGAAAGGTATTATGTGCAGATAATAGCTTGTTTATGTATGAAAATTGAACTCGTCTTCATAAAACACAGTTTCTGACCCACCCTTTCTCCCTCAAGTCTTTCTTGGCCTGCTCCTATAGAACAAGACAAGAGTAAACAACTCGTGTCACGCCCATCTGAATAATCAACGAACTTAAGTGATTTAAAATAAGTGCAACGGAAGACTTCTAGAAGGAAAAATACAATAATTTGCCCGCTTACGTTGGATCCGTAGGAAATCGTTACCTGAAGAAGGCTGTTTTGCCAGCTGAAATATAGTGCTTTACAAAAAATTTATAACGTTGTGACGAATATTTGTATTGTCTTCAAACTACGTTTACTTAAAGCTAAAAGTAGTTATCGCTAAGTGCCAACGAGCGCAACTCTACTTCGATTTTAAAATATATTTCAGCATTTAAGATAATATCTTTCGCAAATGCAAGTTCATTGCTTGCTTGTCAATGTAACTTGTTTATGTAAGCTTCTGAAAACGAACAGAAAGTTAATCAGAGCGATCGTTGTTTGGTGTTTGACATTAATGATGTTCTTTCGAAGTGCTGGCACTTTGATTGGCTGGCTAACAATTTGATGGTTACGGAAATTGGTTACGCTAAATTTGAAATTTTTTCTCCCTCGCACGGCTCTATAATGCTGCCGCCTCGCCTCTTGGCTCGGCTGCTCGTTAGCAACAAATAAAAATAAAAGCTAAAGGTTGCATTGTGCTGTTATTACAGGCAGCCCATGCAAGCTATGAGTTTGTTTTGAGAACAGATTTGTAAGACTTTGCATCGGAGGTACAGATTCCTTAAGACTTTAAATGGGAGAACAGTCGAACTTCGTGTAAAATCCACACATCTCCGTCATATTTGTTTAAAAACAACAGAAATAAAGCTCAACTACTGCAGTTATGGGTTTTAGAGTTTTTCCCTAAAAGAAGTAACTCTTAAAACCCATAACTTCCCTAAATTACCTTCAATGGCCCTCAAACTTCGTTCAGACACAAACAAGCGACAACTGCGGTAAGTGGTCTTTATTTCTGTAGCAGGCTACATTAATATTTTTAATCGTCTTCTTACTAAAACTTTTTGAATATGAATGGAGCGTGTTGTGCTATCAAACCCGATCCTGCATCCAGCAAAACGCAATATGAACAGTTCAATAATCGCCAAAGACAATGTTAATTACTATTTTACATTTGATTAAATTATTCTTTTTTAGAAGTGCTATAAACATTTTGTTGTTAAAAACTCTCTTTCAATAGTTTTTGTTCAAGAAGTTTTTTAGTCTCGTGCATGTGGTATTGTGTTTAACATTCAACTTTTTCCCAGTATTTGAAGGCCTACTTTACTTCTTCTTTCGGAACCGTTGGAAAATATCGGAATATGGCGTCCATCAGCTCCTCGTTTTTCTTCAAAACAGCTTTCTCCCTGTTTAGTCTCCCAGGAGACTTTTTAAGAAATGACCTACGATCTCTTAGTAAGACCTTCTTGACACCCGAAAGAATAATTCTTATGTAAGGCGCCTCTAAACCAACATAATCAGGTTTTTACCATGTACTCGCGAATTTCATCCAGCGGACACTTTTGGGGCTTATGGTAGAAAAACAGATCCCATACATCAGTAGTAACAAAATGATCGCGCTCGCTGCTTGGATATGACTTGTGACACCTGACAAAGATACCTTTGTACTCAGTATATTTGTATACGGCGAGAAAGTTTTATTTACAACAGCCGATTCTGTCTCAAAATACACTCTTTTTTTATAAGAACAATTTTGTGCGAAAACGAGGATCATAATGGCCAAAATTTAAGAACAAATTAAGAACAAGCTGAGGCTCGGGGCTCGATTGAGCAATTTTTTACAAAAAATGATTCGCAATGTTTTTTTCTTTTAATCATTATGATGCTTCAAATTAAACACTACCCTGAAGGTTGTTCCTTACAATCGTTGTAAACATGCATACAGCATACTTCATAGGTAAATAGGCAAACTTTTTTAGTAAAAGAATGATCAACGCAAAATAATAAAAAACTTCATTTCTTTCGATTTAAATGAGAACAAATTAGGAACAATTTGAGGCTCAAATCGCCAAAAAATTAAGAACAATGAGCTAGTCTCGAGCTCGGCCAAATTTACTGGTTCTTACAAAAAATACGTGTGCAGACTGACATACAGCCCATTGGAGTACCAGCTTCAGTTCCAAGTTCAATAACATTGAGCGAATTCGTTGCTGTTAGGTCTTTGACGGTAACAACAAGGAGACTTCTTTTGTCTCGACAGACCCGTAAGAACACTAACGGCCCACTGTGTTGCCATTTTGGTTTGTTTTCTTGTGATGTTTGAGTTTCTGTGGTACTATCTAACTGTTCAGCGATCAATATTTTTGCGAACCGTCTCTTCAATTTCAAATTCAATTTCAGATTTTTTCTTTATCTCGTTGCTGAACTCAGCTATACATTTCTATAATTCAAGGGAGTTAATTCTTTGTCCTTGTTGTTAGTATTTTTATGGAGTCAGACTTAACAACACATTCATTTGTCGACTCTCTTCAATCTTTACGTGTTTATCAATTAGTAGACCATCTTTAAAAAGTTGTTTTTAAAAGGTTTTGTTTGTTCCCATCATTATCTTTTTTGCAGAAACAAACGATAAGACGTTATTTGAAAAAGAAAAAAATTCAATTCTGTTGCGTAGCATTATCTGAATTGTTAATTCTCACCAAGTTGGTGTTTTATTATACTAAATTTTCTTCCAAATAACAACTGTTGGTTGCTGTTTGTTAAATATATACAGTTTTTACCCAACTTTGGATTAAATGTCAACTAAAATGTTTTAGGATTATCATTTTGTGTTTGTTTGAACAGCCGCGGTCGTATCCAGAACTCTATCATCTCTCTCCGCTTTGCTCTAAAATATCTACGCAACGCACGAACCATTAACTTCCATAATTGCTATTAACAGATAGTTTTGTGCATGACTCATCTCATAAAAGGAGTTTATTGTTGAAACGAAACTGATCAGTATTATTCACACGACCGCGACGAACAAACTATAAAAGGTGATTCAGGAAGATCGGCCACGATGCGACTGAGAAAAAAGCGAGTTGCAATTTTAATTGTTTTTACCGGATTTCTTGCTCCTTTACTTTGTGTTCAAATGTGGTATACACAAATACGAGAAGAACAAGAGTCTTCCTCGATTCTTTTGTGGAATGAAAAACTTACCGTGAAAGTGGAGGACAATATTAACAAAGATTACAAAACGGTTGCCACACGACATGCCTTGTTTAAGAAAGGAGATGGAAGAGCAAACATTGCAGTTGAAAAAGCTTCAGAAACAAAAACCTCGAAGCCACCTGAAAACAACAAAAGAGTTCAACATACGACACAAGAGACTAGCAGTGTTGAACTAACATCGTCTAAAACCTCTCAAAAGACAAACGAGTTTATTAAACAACAGAAAAACGACATCAGTAATATTGGGTCGCGCCAAAACACACCTCAGAGCAAAAACGATTTTGATATTTCTACCGAGAGAGGAACCGAAGACGACAACGAAGACACTAAAAGAGAAGAAAACAATCCGTCTAAATTCGACACGGCGTGGCAAATGTGGAACTCTATGGTTCAGCGGCGTTATATAACGCCTAAAGGCGATTCGGTCGACAACTTAACACGAACTATTCTCAAAGCTATGGAGACTGCACGGATAATATCAGCCGATATCGGGTACGGTGGAACAGCGCTGAAAGTTTCCTTGCTTCTAGAAGGAGAACAAGATGTCGTTTTTAGACCCAAAAGGTACTGTGTTTGAATTTCTCATTCAAGTTAATAGTTGTTTATATTAATTGTTTAACAACAACAACAATGTAGTTATATGAATTAGAAAGATCAATATTAAGAATAGAAATGATAACATAAATTAACTGGGAAGAAAATATACTTGATGCTTGTTTTCTTAAATTATTTTGCTAATCTTTTATGTTCTACCGACTGTGTTAATTTGTATAACTCCGGCCCTTAGTCATATTCGAAGCTGTTTTTTAACAAACTATTAAATTTTTTTGTTTAACTATTGTTAAATTACAAAAATACTACAGTTTTGACTAGGCAGACGACCTGTCTGTAAATCCAACCCAAAATAAACTTTTCCTGAACAAAGCCTTATATTAGTGTGGTCAGTTTCCACATGACAGAGTTATAATGACGTTTTAATAGGTTCTTGCGGTTTATGGGTATATTAGATTTAAAGTTTAACTCTAATATTACATGTCTTCTTTTTATACTATTTAACCAACTCATACAAAATAAAGGACAGTTGGTCTGCTCGAAGCAGTTTTTTTAAAGCGCTTAAGAAAAAAACTGCTTCGAACAGACCATTACAGCTGTCATCACTTAATTTGTATGACTTGATTTAGTTGTATAAAAAGAAGACATGCGATACTAGAGTCTGAATAAAAGCCTTTTTAGACGGATCTTTAAAACCAAAAACCAGATTAGTGTCGATGCCGGGTACGGTGTTCGGTTGCTGGAATCGAACTATTATTATTTGTTAACGTACAGCTTCTAATACTATTGATTTAGGGACTTTTCTCTTCGTCCTACTAGCCCCTCCCCCTTCGTCCTACCCACCCCTTCCCCCTTAATTCGTTCTACCAATCCCTTCCCCAGCTTAATTTGTTCTACCAACCCCTTCCCCGGCTTAATTTGTTCTACCAATCCCTTCCCCCTTAATTCGTTCTACAACCCCTATCCCGATTAAATCGTTCTACCAACCCCTTCCCCCTTAATTCGTTCTACCAACCCCTTCCCCCTTAATTCGTTCTACCAACCTCTTCCCTCTTAATTCGTTCTACCAACCCCATCCCCCTTAATTCGTTCTACCAACCCCTTCCCTCTTAGTTCGTTCTGCAAACCCCTTCCCCCTTAATTCGTCCTCCTCACCCCTTCCCCCTTAATTCGTTCTACCAACCCCTTCCCCCTTAATTCGTTCTACCAACCCCTTCCCCCTTAATTCGT
>JAOBAT010001330.1:0-10971 GCA_026413305.1 Hydrozoanthus tunicans
TCCGAATATGAGCTGATAACCGAGATTGAATGAACCAATCAGAACGTGCGAATCGCAATATTCGAGATTGAAAATTTTAATAACATTCGTTATCCTAAATGTCGATTTGACTTGTGTCAGGTGATTGGTTTAACTGTACCGAGCAATAACTTCGTTTCATCTTTTCAGGTTATGGCTACGTGTGGAGATGCTTGCATTAGAATTATTCTTAAGGTGCGTAAAATGTGTTCAAAAGCTTCTGAAGTTTTTACAAATCTTGATCGACCCCTTATGGTGAGATTGTTTATAACAGCAAGTGGCTCGTCTCCTACTATGGTGAGCTGTTGTTAACACGTGACCTCCTGTTTCTCCCTCAGAACACGCATGCGCACCGCCTTGTCCCTATCATTATTCAAAATTTCTCATCTAAGTCCAGCATCATTCGCAGGTAAGAAAATTAAACAGTTTGTTTGTGTGTTTTATGGCAGCTGCACTAGATTATTATGCCTTACCGAATATAATCACTTAATCGAAAGATTTTCCGCGGATGGTGTCCTTTTTCTTTCATGATATAAATTTTAAGACTTGCTTCTTTGTTTCTGCTGTATTGTTACCGTAAGCTCTCTAGTAAGCCCCCTCTTTCTAATAAGGCCCTCTCAAATAAGCCCCGCCGGAGGGGGGGGTGGTATTTTAGAGCGTGGGGAGGGGGGGGGGCTTATTAGAGCGTTTTCGGTAGTTCTGTTTCTCCTCCTTACCTCTCTGAGTTACCCTCTCCTTACATCTGACTCACCTCATTCGTTTTCCTTTGCTACTCTCCTGAAGCCTTCTTTTCTCGACCCTACACTGCTGACTTTTTCTCTTCTGTTTTCTTTCGTTACTTTTCTCCTTCCCTTTGCACTTATCTCCGTCCTTCCCTATACCGCCCGAGTTCAGTTCCTCCAACCATCAGTTTCCAGGTATGAAGATATGACTGCCGTTTAATTTTGTTCATTTGTGTAACTTTCTGTTTTTAGATGAAATTGAACTCTTTTTTTTCTAAACACAAAAAAGAAAAAGACTAAAGCTATAAAGCAGAGTGACCCGTTTTACAGACGGTCAACTACGGTTTTCCTACCTCTTTGGTCTTTGTCTGTGTATACTTAAAAAGATTGAAACATTGTCGATATTTGACAGGCGAATGGCAGAGTATCTGGACCTTTTGCTTCAGTTTTGGTCAACGTCGACTATAAAAGGGTAAGTTTTTGGTTGATGATGGTTTACATATATACTATAATGACAGCTAGCTAGCAGAGATGATGATGGTGATGTTAGTAACTTTATAATTTTGTACGATGATTTTACGATGATGGCGACTATAACTGAGGACAAAGATTATCTTCTTTCGTTTGTAGCTAGTCGCCATTTTACTCTGGTACTCGGGAAACAGTTTTGACAAACGTATGTGTTTTGTTCCCCTCAGACACGTGCACGAAATCGAACAAGGCATTACTAAGATGCTGTCAGATGCAGACGCCGAAGCACGTGCGGCAGCCCGAAGGTGAGAGCAGGTCGCATAAAGCACGTACAGTTCAGCTTTCACTTCCGGTGCTGATCTGTAGCTGTTTATAAACTTGTAACAGGTTTTAGAGAAACCAATAATAAGTGCCTGTACTTTATCGATACACGCTTTTTTGGGCGGTTCTTAAACTCTTTGGCGATTTCAGCCTCAAACTGTCCTTAAGTTACTCTTTTTCCTGATATTTCCATGTGAAAAGAGCGATTAGAAACGTTATTTACACGTACCCCTCAATCTGTGATCAAGGATTAAATAGAGTTGTTAAAATTGTCTGGTCCTTGATGGTAGCCGGGTGTTTGTTCTTAACTTGTGCGCAGTCTCCACCTGCATGTGGTGCTCTAGTATAAAGTTTGTTTTAATAGAAAAAAAAACGTACATGCATGCTTTTTAGGTTCGGTTTCTCGTCATTCGAAAATCTGGCAAAACTTTGCCGCAATTTAGGAAAATAGTTCAATCGACTCTGGAATGCCTGAATAAGCGCCATATTGATTTAACCTTTTTGATGTGCAGCCAGTTTTGACGTTAAGGGAATTCTTTGTTTTAGAAACTTTGTGTAGTTAAAGAATTCTCTGGGATTAAACAGATCTGACCATTAATTTGACTCATTGAACCTTACAGCCGCGTCATTAATTAGTTTAATTGGAGAAACAAAAAAGAGAAAAAAGTTTCTCAGGGTTTAAATCGCGTTAGCTCCGAAGTATTTCTCTTGCAAACTGCACAACAAAGAAAGCGAGAGAGAGAACAATTATACAAGATGATGTAAAGTTAGCGACGGAACAGTCTAGGTTCTTTATGCGTCACTCGGAATGTTGTAATCTCAAAATAGTAGCGTGAAACTCAAAAGTATTTACTCTATTTGTTAGCGTTCTCATTAAGCTCCCTGTGGCCTCTTGCTGCAGTGATTGCTTGGGTATCTGGAAAAAATACAATTGTTTATTTGGGTTTTAACTTGTTTTTCCTTCAAACAGGTCGTTCTGGCGCTTTGCTGAACACTATCGCGATAAAGCTGACAGGTTTGCAGATTGTATTATTCTTTTTATGTTTTAGCTTATTTAAAATTATTTTCAAGTCTTGTAATTAAAAACTTCATTAATATGCATGTTTTGCGGAGAACACATGACCAAATCGGATTAAGCTCGGAAATACACAAAACTCAGTATGAATGTATCTTTTCCGTTTAAACTCCAAGTAGTGTTTTGTGTACATGTTTTCACGACAATCCCAACTCGAAAGGAATGACAGGCTTGTAAATCGAAAGTTTTTTCGTGTTGTCAGTGTGCAAAAATGTTGTGAGAAAACAAAATATGGTGATTATGAATGCGAAAGACGAAGCTACAGACTCTCCGCCATGGCTGTTTTACTACAAGTAATTATTTATGTCTTTTATCTTAGTTACCACTGTGAGGGACGATGCATTCTCGTGTTCTTCTGTTGTCTTTCTCTCTAGTCTGCTCAGGTCGCTGGACAGCTCAAAACAGAAGCAGCTGGAGAACGACCGAAATCTTTCGAATGTTGGTTCGCTGAAGAGCTCTAGTACATCGAGGTTTTCTTCCGTCAAACCGACAAAATCTTCTTCCACAAGATCCAGAGCATCCAGTACTAAAAGCGAAGATGGAATAAGGTAAAAACGATGATGAACTAAAAGGAGGGTAAATCAAACATAAAATTTATTGATTTGAAGAAATAGAGAACGGCGTTATGTAGTTTTCACAATTAGATGAGGAGATAGTTAAATACATTAATTATTCGTTTTTGTGTTCGTTTTTGCGTTGTGGTTTTCTTTCCGCTGTTGCGATATTGTCTGATTTCAGTCAGTATCTGTACATTGGCCTTCAAGGGTTTAGAGTCTGTTGTTGCACACATGGCGGTTTTTTTTGCAAGTACTTGCCGACTTTGAGAAGCTTTGGTGGTTTCGGTGCAAAACGCTACGAATTTGAATAACTGAAATCGCTTGACAACTTGGCATTTGGAACCAAGAATGCAGTGTAAGAAAAATTGCAGAGAGTTCTGTTCGCCTTTTTGGATTGGTGAATGCTGCATCAAAATGTGATGTTTTTGAGAGACTTTGAAAACAAATTAATCCACTTGAATTACTTTCGGAGTTTAAATATAATAAATTGTCACAAGTAACTCAAAGTATTAAAGAGACCTTGTATTGTAATCAATTTAATAGTTTGATAAAATTTCAAGTCTGAGTGGTCGCCTAACTGCAGGTTTTCGATCTTCCTTGCTTTTTGCTTCTTGTGAAATTTGTTTTTCTAATTGTTTGCAAAGTCAAAATATCTTGTAACTGGGAACTTCAGCTTTTGAGTTGTGGCAATATCAAGTTTGTTGGTCTGTGAAACACCGAAAAGACAAATATTTTGTTGAGACTGAGTTGGTTGGTGTTTTTGTATTATTATGAGGTAACGCAAACCATCGCGATGTTGCTTCTATCCATTATAAATTGAAATTTGTCTATTTTTGCTCTTCCGAGGCCGATATTTATATTGGTCAATATGATAAGTGGTTGTTTTGCTCGAAGAACTTGAACAGGAGTTTTCATCGTGCTCAAAGTAACGATGAAACTTATCATTTGATTTCTGTCTCTTTTTCTCTGTAATAAACAATTTATGGTATCATAGAACCTTGAGATTCAGGAAGAACTGATAGTTTGAGTTTATTTTGTATGTCCAAGGTGCATGTTAGCGCACGTGGCTCTCTTTCGAATTGTAGCAATATTTTAACAAATAGCATTTTGCGGTGGGGAATTGCTCCTTTAAGACAGTGTCCGCGCAGTTATAGAGAACGTTATAGTGTCGATACGTTGTCGCTACGCCCGGAAGTTAATTGAGAGAACAACAAAACAAAGTACAAAAATTTGGATGAAGTTTCTTTATCTATTGTATTGCGCCATATTGCATGCGAAACAGCGCCCTAGCTGAAAGGGTTTTTGATTATACGCCAATCAGTTTGCCAACCGACTGAATTTCAGTTACTGTGACCTCAGTCGTGACGAAAGGTCTTTTCTGGCACCAGTGTCTCTTTTGACACAGGTTGTCTAGTATTTTTTGCTTTATTTCTTCTAGATATCTAGTTCCGGTACTAATAAATTTTGTTCAGTTGCATTTGATTTTCTTAGACAACTGAGGTAGAACGGATGGTTTTCACCTTGTCAGGAGTGCGTTTCAGATTCAACGTTTTGCTTGAGGCAAGAACATTCCATGCTCAGTCTCTTTTTATATTTTGGTGACGCAGCCGCATTTTAGTTTTAATCTTTCCGTTTCATTCCATTTTATTTTGTTTCCAATTCGGTTCTTAATGGACTTATTTTTCGGTTTGTACAGTTGGTTGTACACATTCATGGCCAGCTTTCACTGCTCCAAAAATAGTTTCAGTTTCCTGTTTCGAAAATCGCTGTTTTCACAAGAATTGTTTAGATCAGATGATCTAGAGCCATCAAACGTGGCCTCGAAATAGACGGACAAATCGAATTATCGCGTGCTGTTCAGTCGTCGAGAGCGCGTTGAAGATCAAATGCCGCCCACGCGTGCAGGACTGTCTTTCCTACGTTACAATGGTAGCTTGTAAATATTGTCGACCTACAAACCTACAAGCTAAAGAAGTTCTGTTCCCTGAGTTTTTTTTTTTTGAGCTTTCGATTATCTCAAGAAATCAGAACACTAAGATATTCAAACACGCCGTTGTGCTTTTCACCGACATTTCAACACCCTATAACTATCATTACACTGTCTCCCACTCATGTCAATCAACTTCAACGGTGACAGTTTTTATGTTTATATATGTATATATATATATATATATTGACTGTTTACGCCACTCTCAAATGCGCCATCAAGTCCAAGAGCTTACGTAGATAAGTCAAGATGATGGAAGTTTGAGTCGAACCTCTTGTCATTTATGCTAATATTTATTATGAGTTGTTGCGTTTTACCCGTTTTAAAAGGTTTTAAAATCCAGCTTAAACTTACTCCCGGCTTTGTTTCATCCTACAACTTGACAAAAAGAACAACATAGAATGTTTATACTTGATTTTTGTGAACGTTCTAAAAACATTTTGAATAAGGTTGTGTTAAAAATCCCAGATACAAAACCTGTTAGTTTATGGTGCATCTGCAGAAGTTGATTTAAACTTTAACCAGAATTGCAGTCAAATGTTTTACCTGTTTTCAATTATCTAGATTGTTCCTCCAACAATTTCATATAGAAATTTCCAACTGAGTTATATGGTTAGAAAAAAAGTGCTTAACAGGTTAAATGCTCGGAGAAAATTCTTCTCGTAACCCTCTGAGCTGCAGAGACTCAAATCAGGGGAGCCGACTCACAGGTTAATTTCCTTTCTATTCCCAGTTTTCACTTTAATTGTTTTCGAGTTTTGGTTTGTTTTTTGCGGGCGATGCCTACTCGATTCACCGCCAGGCGTCTCCTATGTTGCAATATGGTGCTGTCTGGGCAGCAGACTGATATAGGTTCTGATTGAGGAGACACTTGAACAGTATTTTCAAGATATCCGCCACACCTGTCCGTACCACGTGAACTTCTTGTTCAGTTATGCATTCACCCAGAAATGCATCTATATTTATTTTTATAGAGAGATCAAAAGCTATTCGCGCTATCCAGTGATAGAATAGTTTGCAGCGTCAACACAAGCGAATCAAATCCCCGTTTGTTGAAATGTTGTTATGCAAATTTATTTGTCTGGAATGTTGTCAGGAAACGGCCGATAAATCCAGCATATTGATTAGGTTTTAACGCGCAGCAAGGTTTAGAGAAGAATAGCGAGATTCAATTTGCTCGTAGACTTCGGCACAGTTTCAGACTAAGTTGTTTTGGCGCCTTATTTTAGCGAGTGGAGTTTGGCCTTGATGGGTTTTGTGTTTGACACGTGCCTGGGTGTGGGGTGTGGGGTGGCCGTTCTTTTGTCCCTACCCTACTCAATACTGCTATTGTAGCAAAAAAGAAAACAGTTGTGTGTTTTGCGATTAGATGAGCGGGTCAGCGGCGAATAGATATAAAGCTTGGAGGTCAAGCTATTTTTTCGAATAGATTAAGATTGAAACACTTCATAGTTGAACAATTAACTTTTTTTATGTGTTTCATATAAGAATTCGGGGGGTCCATCACGTTTTAACATTTTAAAACATATTTCAGTATATTGCTGACGGCTGCAGAAGCGGTACCTGAAATCTTGTAGTTTTTGTCTTTTTGAACGGAGAACGTTGTGACCTTGGTTTTGGATTCAAACTTGTACTCGTAACCATTTCCTTCATTAAAGAACAAAAGGGGGCTGAAGATAGTTATCAAACCAATAACTTTTCCGTAAACAACGTCTTTCAAGACTCACATGAAAACTTTAATGGCATCTTTATTTTTGCGTTTTGACATGTCGACACAGAAAACGCAAACCCTAGATGGCGCGAGAAATCAAACAAAATTTTTGTCCCAGGTAATAAGGTACAGATACATAGCTTCTTTGGCTTTTGATTAAAACTAAAGAGTTTGGATAAATAAATAAAATAAAACTATTACATTCACCGTTTTCTAAAGAGTGGCTTTTTTCTGTTTACAGTCGGTCTGGTCCTTCAAGGCAAACAGTCGGAGCCTCCAGTTCATATGGGTCAGCGGGAGTGTCTCACAGGGATGGTAAGAGTGCTCAGTCTTGTGTTAATCAGCGTCTTGTGGCGTTGACAGTGTCGCTCCGACCCTCTAGGATGCAAGGGCTGGTTGTTCAAAGGATGGTTAACTTTAACCCTTTTACGTTCTTATAAAATACTGTTTATGATTCTAACGGAAACTAAAATTATAGCTCTAACCAGCCTCTGTAAGATCGAAGAACGAAGGTTGAAAATTTAATCCCGGTTTATCGCTAATCGGCCTTTGAGCAACTGGGCCCTGTTGGGTCTCTTCTGCTTTCTCGCTGCCTTTGCATTCATTCATGTGTCAAGGCACATTAAGTAAATTCGACAAAATGAAATTTGAGGTCTGATACTAGTGAAAGAACATTGGATCAGAAGAATGCGATCCGTGGAGTTTGATAAACTGATAAACAAAAGGTCTAAAACAGTTTTTTAAAGACCGATCAAACACAGTCCAAGTACTGTCATAAAATCCTAAGTCTTCGAACTGTTTGGTTGTTCTTTGCAACAGGTTTTTTGACATTTATTATTTTATATCATAAAAGAATTCCCTACTTCATGATGACATCGCGAGTTGTAAATCAGTTCTAACAAAAGTTGAATATGACCTTTCTCAAATTTTCCAAGCGTGAAGCTTGCTGTGTTTTCCTTTTGTTCATTTCCTTTTTAACACCAAAATACAACGATAACTTGGGTTTTCAAAGTTAATTTCATTTAACTTTGAAGTTGTCCAGTATCGAAAAGCTGTCCTTATTTTACTTGTGTGAAACTGTTGCAACATGATTCCAGTTCGAAAAGTGCGTCAAGTGGAGTTCGGTGCGAAGAATTGTAAAGAAACCACAACGTTATAGTCAAATTTAGAATTTTTTGTTCAAGACGCAAAGACTGAAAATGTTTGTGTTTCATCCTCGCCAGCAGAACCGAGACACGCAGTTGCGCCCAAATCCCCCGGTTCCGGATTCTTAGCGCCCATGCCCTCGTGGGGCCGCTCACTGAGTAACATCGACCAACGGGCTGCGTCCCGAGCCAGTACTCGCGCCAAGTCCTCCCGGACCGCTAGCCATCACAGCGCCAATCGCACGGCCCCGGCCAACAGACAGAGCAGAAGTCAAGCCCCGTCCCGCGGGACATGCTCACAACGTACGTTCTTACATTAGTAGCCGCTGACTACATTGAATGCATGTTCATTTAAACAAGCCTTGTTGAAAGAGCGAGTGATATCCTTTAACTTCAGAGTGAGGCTAGAATTACGCGGGATGAATCTGCAATTAGTTTTAACAGCGGCAGCATCTCACGAGAAAAGAGTAGACCTTGTACTTGTAGGTGTTTTTCAAAGAAAAGACTGTCTTTGAAGAGAATTAATGAAGGCTTTTCATCTGCTTTTTTTTATTGATTTGTCTAAGCTTTCGGCCCTTAGAGCTATCGTTCAAGCTAGGGGAAATGGATAGAAACTTAAGAAATATGGTTTAAAAGAGCTTGCTACATAGATTAATGCGAAGAGTGTTTTTTTTTTTGTTTTTACGTTTTGTATGGTTTGAAACTAGTTTAGCCAACTGTCGGTTTGATGATGCATACACATAGATGATATAAATCTGTCATTATTGAGATCGGTCCGGTTTTTATGTGTTTTTTGGACTCTCACAGACACTAATTTTTGGATACTACTTGTTGGACACTAACAGACGCTACTTGTTGGACACACACAGAATACTTGTTGGGTACTACTTGTTCAAGGCACTACTTTTTAGACACAAAGATATTGACTTGTTGGACACACACAGATACCACTTGTAAGAAACATGCAAACATTACTTGTTGGACAAACAGACACTACTTCTTGAACATTGACAGTCACTTCTTTTTGGACCCACACAGACATTAATTCTGATTTGTAACAGTAAAGAACCTTAAGCTCAAGTGCGCATGTCAGCGTGTCACATTTACTGGTGAGTACTGCAGTATGTTCAGTTTTTACTTTTGGTATCCTCAGCTGGTAGTCGTACCCAGTCTCCAGAAAGAATGTTTGCACAGTTTTCCCCTCGAGAAAGAAGTGAGAACTACTGCAAGGGCGTGAGTCCAGTGAAGTCTAAGATCCCTACACCAAGGTGAATACACTGTTTGATACTTCGTTGGCTGTGGTAATGCATGTACACGTGTGTGTACTCATTTGGGTGTAAATATGTATTTTTCAACAAACAAATGAAACTGTAGACGTGTTTATGTTCAGCTGTCATAAGGTGTTGGGTGCAGGGAATAATTCTAACACTTGTTGTTTTTTGTCTGCGGTTTCTTTCAACTCGCCCACCTACCATCCACTATCATCTTGAACGCCTTGACTCACTGCCTTACTGTCTCTTTTCCAGTGGCTTTCCCTTCCAGAGATCTTACTCCTACTCTCATCTCGCCGCGTGAGTACTCTTTACTTCTTCTGTTTGCGCTACTTTGCCCTCTATGCTTCGGTGGAGAAAGGGTACTTGTACTTGGCGACGTAATCCTGGTAACAGAACATAGTTGCTGTCTGTATACCTGGTGACGTGTTGAACTGTTCTTGAATATCTAGTAAGATGACCTGGTGTTGGTGGAGTGGCGATTGTTCAACGAATTATGCATGGCGAAGCTATGCGCCTAATTCTATCCCTACCAGTACCTGCTATTTGTTGATCCCTTCCAAACCGTAATTTTTAGGGGAGGTTTCTCCTGGAGGAGAGAGGAGTGGGGACAAAACTATTGTTAAGAATCAAATGACGAGGGTATTGCCTGTCAGAACGATTCCCACTTCTGGCTATTTAAAAATACTTACGACTTAAATCAGTGAAGATGATAAGAATTTACGATTTTTTGAAAAATCAATCTTTTTCGTCGGTTGAAGAGATGTTTTGATCTAGCTAAACCAATGGGAAGGAAGGTTAGCAAGAGTGCCCGTCGGCAACCACATGTGTGTGGTTATTGTGAGTTCTAATGGTCACTGGAGCTATAGTTAGTTGGTTTGAAAGTCGAATAACTGTTGAATAAACCAGAGCCGATTGTTCTAAAACCGACTAGCCCTAACCTTGGGTTAAGTTTTTAATTCATGCTTGAGTTTGTTACGATCTGTTAACTTGCTTGGCTTGGAAATTTGGGGTAAACATGTTCTTGCAAACAAAGAAACTATTGTTTGAGTTTTCCTTCACCCAGAGTTTAAATTTACCGGCTTTTGAATAACCGGGCCTAGTAATACACACTGGACCAAAAGACTCTCGGTCTCGTGACTTACAATGGCGAACTATTCTTTCTTTAGAAAAATGGTGTCGTCTCGTTCGAGCTCTCGCGCTAGCTCACGAGCAAGTTCTCGTGCCAGCTCACGTGGGACCAGTCCAGAGAGAGTCCTGCGGAGAATGAGTTCTAGTGAGCGGGCCGGGTTCAGCCCAAGCCACCTCCCGGTCTTGAAGAGAAACAACGGGGGATCGTCGTTGCACAGTGAGTATTGTTTAGTACTGGTTCGTCAAACTACTGTGTGGATCTTATTCACTCTCAAGGCTTATCGAGGAAAAATAGATTTTTATTTGTTTTTTGAAAGGGCTAAAGTGTTCGGTGTAAAACCATTTGGTGTGAATTCTTTGATTTATTGCGTTGTTGTATCTTAGAATTGCACAGTATAAAGCCCACCGCACACTTATGCGATAGCATGCAATTTTCGTTGCATGCAATCAAAATTGCAGCACATCGCTTCTGTGTGCGGGGGCCAGCGATGCAATTTCTATCGCATGCAATAATGATCGCATGTATCAAACATGTTTGATTTTCTTAAAAGTGAACGCAGTT
>JAOBAT010001341.1:0-10970 GCA_026413305.1 Hydrozoanthus tunicans
GCCCCGATTAGGTTTCCCTATTTGCGGGTGGAAATGATTTGAGTATCTAGTCTTTTTGTTGTTAATAAAAGATTGTTATTGTTATTGTTTATTTTCAACTATAATATAAAAACGCTTACCTGGGGAATGGAAAACACCGCCTCTGCCAGCTCCTCCTTGGATCAAGTTTTTGACTGCATCCAACTTCTGATAAAGTGGAGATGACAACAAGAGGCTCGTCAGTTCTCCCTCACTCATAGGCGCCGCTAGACGGAATGACTCCGGCATTTCCTGGACAGGTTTGGGAGGTGGAACAATTTCCGAGCTGATAGCGGAGGACACAAGGTTGTCCACTTGGATACTCTCCTTCAGGGCGATAACCTTTGTGAACAAGAAAATATTCTTAGATCTGCTTATAGAGCGAACCATAGAGGACTAACACCAAACATGTTGTAGAATAGACACTGCTGCAAAAGCAAGTCTATAAACTGGACATGCTTTTTCCTTTCCTTGGCGTATAGAAATGATTTGTTTAACTAACCATAACTTTTGAAACAATTGTCGAGAAAAATAAAGTTATTTGTTATTTACCTTACCCTTAGAAAAAGACTAATTGGTAAGTAGATAGTTTTGGTTTTGTTTGTATTACATTTTTAACTAGCAATATCACTTTGCTATTTACCTTATCTTTAACAACAAGAATAACTAGTAATTGGAAAGTTGATTCGTGTAATTGCTTCAGAATTTTCCTGAAATGAAACTAAGCGCGTGTCTTTATTACAGCTAAACTTTTGGTTCTTGGTTGACGCAATTGGGATGCGTCTCTCCCACTTCTTTGTACGTTCATGAAGAAGATACAACACAAACATTTTCTTTGCAGCGGAAGCACAGAAGAAGTGACGAAGCACAGATCAATGACTGATGACAAAAAAAACATCAAACAGTAAACAAACAAACCTCCTCGGCCTGAACGCGATCTTGCTCTGCCTGTTGCACCTCCATAAACTCTCTCTTGTTCTCTTCCAAATTTTCTTGTAATTCTTTCACTTTTGCTTTTCTCTTTTCTTCCCGTCTCTTTTTTAACCTTTCCTCCAACGAGCTCTGCATTCTCATTCTATCAGCATCCATCTTGTTCATCAGCTTCGCAAGATCTTTACTATGTTCCTTCAACAGCGCCTCCTGTTCATCTTTGGAAGCACCCTGCTTGCTCATTTTCTCGATTTCTTGTTTAACTTTCGCTTTCTTTTCTTTCAGCAAAGCTTCCTTACGGGCGTTAAGAGCTAGTATCGCTTTTTCGTTCTTCTTCTGTCCGGCTTCTTCTTCTTCCTCGAGCTGATTGTCAAACGCCGCCAATTGGTCTTCCATCTGGCGTCTTTGTTCAGCTTCGAACTCTGGAAGGAAAGGTAAAAATATGTGAAAAGCTAGATAAGCAAAAACTAAAGAGCGAGGTATAACCGGATTTTTTCTAAAACGCAATTCACTTTTTCAATAAATAGAGCTAGTACAAGCTGAAAGAACACATTTTGCAGCCGCAAAGCAGGTGTAAACAGTGGTAAGTTTGCAGAAACGAAGCTTCATTTCCATAAACAGTCAAGCACTGGTTTCGAGGATTAGAATCAAACATTTTTTACCTTCATTTTCCTTGCGTAGTTTTTCATCATTCTCTTGTTTCTGCTCGTCCAATTTTTTCTTCACTTCTTCTAATTCCCGCGCTGCTGCGAGAGCTTTCTCCACTGACCTCCTTTGCTCTTCCGCCTGCTCAGGGGTCAATTCGTTCAACGCATCTGCGTATTCCTACGAAAGGAACGTAAGCAAGGTTAGATACAGCTTTAAAAAAAAACTGTTAACAGACATATATATCTAGGGCGTTAACAGGAAAAGGGTCCTTCAATCCTTTGGCAAAGTCTAGCCGATTGAGTGTTTTTGCGCGTGCAACATTTAAAATCCCCACAAAACTCAACACCTGCATTTCGGAAATGCCATTACATAGACTATAATTATAAAAAAACCTGCAAAATGCTTGGTAACTCAAATTTGCTCTTTTATTAGAGTTAAGACTTTCAAGACTTGACTGGAACTTAATCAAAACGCTGAATTGGCTTTAGTTTTGTTCTAATTTCACGCTACATTTCTATGCAGCTGGTTTGATTTTTTTTTTGTTTCACTGACCACACACATTGTTGGATAGCACTTCAAACTGATAATAGAATAAATAAATGATATAGACTAGAGAGATTGAATCGAGCAAAAACAAAATGCTCACAGGAAACGCCGTCAGACGAAAGGAACGTAAGCAAGGTTAGATACAGCTTTAAAACAACTGTTATAAGACATGCGGTTTTGAAAACGTGACAATTTCAAACGGATGCTTTCAAGAGCTTAGAGTTTCAACTCAATCTTCCGGGTTTTTAAAGATTGAAAAAGTTCCTCGGTCTTAAGGATTTCTAAGGCCCTCGAAAAAATTAGTTCTATGTCATTTAGGATTTCCAAGTATTTAACCTCTGCAATTTCTTTACTGTTTTGAAAGAGTAATCTCTTTTGAGTTTTGGATTAATGAACTAACAAGAAAACAGTGGCCTAGCTTTTTCATTTACTGCTTTTGTTACTATGACATCGTTTTAAGCTAATTACTGTTGCTTTCACCGTTGTTATAACTCGTCATAAATTCCCTAGGAACCTGTCACCCCCACCACAACAGTCTGTTTTCTACCCACCTTGTAATGCTTCTCCTTAAGCTCAAGCTTTGCACGTGCAAACCTAACTTCCCAGTCAGACAAAGCGCCATGTTGAATCTGCTTCCTCTCATCGGCCTGTTTCTTGTCCAGGCCGCTCTGCTCGATCTGTTGTCTGTTGAGTAACTGAGCTCGCCGCTGTTGAAGCTCTTCGGCACCAAGATCTTGACTTTCCAGTTCCTTCAACTCGGCTTTATGTTTGGCCTTTAACTCGTCCTGTTCTTGCGAATGCTTCTCTTCCATGGTAGCCAAGGCCTCGTCCACAGCGACTCGTCGTTCTTCCATGAACATCTTCTCCAACTCTTTAGTTTCTTGTTCATGCCGTTTATCAAGAACCTGTAGTGAACAGTACGTTTTTCAAAACAATATGTAGGTAATATGTTGTATACTACATAGTTTCAACACTTGACTTGTCTGAAGTTAAGCTTTGCATCTAGTTAGCTAAATTACGAGCCAAGTGGCTCCGGTTTCCGTAGTGCTAAGGTAAGTCGATTGGAACAAAGTCAGGTTAAGTGTCTTGCTCAAGGATAAAACAAAGTGGACCAACCAGGCTCGAACTCGCGACCCTAGGATTACGAGTAGGACACACTAACCGTTCGGCCACTCCGACGCCGACAAAAGACTCAAACTTGTTTTTAAGATATTTGCATGCCGAGCAGATATTTACCTTACAGGAATTTCGTCAAAGTTTGTAAACTTATTATAAATACATAGATACGCTCATAAGTATACGCTTAAACTACGTGGAAACAATCATATCAATTATGTTATCTTACGTCAAAGCCGAAACATGCTTAAAACATACCTTGCGGATAACAAAGTCCGCAGCTTCGGTACCATTCTGTCGTATTCCTTCTATCATCGCCTCCTTTTCTGCTTGTTTCACCTTAAGGGCGAAAACAAAATACAGCAGGTTAACCTGTGCTGCTATGAGGGTCTGCAAGAACCTTTCGCGTGATGACTACGAGATCCAGTTAGAACAGCGAATTTTAAAAGTAAGCTTCATGTATACTACATTCTACACAACACACCACCTCGCCTTGGATTTCCTGTGTCCCCTATGACTGGGACCAGATCTAAGTGCTTTTAGACAAACCAACACCCTCGTATAAAGTATAAACAGTCACTGGCTTTTTCCATATCAAAGCGCGTATTATGAACACTACTGGTTTTCAACACCAGCTAGATCCAACTAATGCAACACTTACAATTTTGTTTATAACTATCTGTAGCATTGAGAGCCTGTTTGTTAGTTATGCCGGGCTGAAAAGGCACGACAAGGCCGAAACAGCATGCAACTTAAGTTGAAAAACAACAAAGATAAACAACTGACTTTTAAACTTGAAAAATGCTTATCAAAATTAATGAGTCACCGAACTTTCGGTTCTATACGTGTAGTTTCAAGGAAAAAATAACTACTCAAAAAGTGCAAACAGCTGGAGTCAAGAATGATAATGAGCAATACATTATTTGTAAAATTTCCAATTGTCAAAACCACATCATGGAAAGATATCTCAGTACATCAATCTCATCTTTTCAGAGAAAGTTTGTTCGGCAGAAACACTTCATTATTCAGAAGCTTTGTTTCTGTAGCTGAACTGAAAAGAGTGCGTTTGCTAATGAGGCAAAAATGTAAACAAAAATTCGCCAATAAAAAGGGGACGAGAGAGCTGCTAAAGAAATTATAGGAAACTGGTGGAGAATGTCATTGGAAGGCATGATAAAGTAAGTACCAAACCAACTCACATGCTCAGCTCGCACATCAGCCATTTCCTTCTTTTGCTCTAGCAGCTCTCGGGCCATTTCATGCTCTTGTTTCCTCTTGTGTGCCTCCATTTTCTGCTTCTTCCTCTCGGCCAGTTTCTGCTGCAGATTGGACCGCTGTCTGTTGCGATCGCTGTCGATCTTCTCCATGAGATCCTCAAGTTCTTGTTGATGAGTCGCCAGCAGCTGGGAAGAAATAAACAACAAGATCGGTCACACATAACAAAACATTACGGTAAACGCTACAATAAGCCTCCCTTCTCTAACAAGCCGCCCTCTCTAATAAGCTCCTATCTTAAGCTTCAAGTTTTAAACTACACCCCCTCCCCCAGACAAAGAAGCTACAACATAAGGCGTACTGTGTTTTAAAAGTACATTTTGTCACCGGTTGTATCTGTTTTAGTTTTGGATTGGTTAAAACCCCAGAGTGACATAGAGTCATTAGTTGCTTTTAAATCTGTTTTGTGGTGTGTTTCTGTCTTTCGCTATTAGCTCTTTATAAAGCCTCCCCTTTCTAATAAGCCCCCGGCGTTTACGGTATAACGAGCATTAAACGCGAGTAATAGAAGAGTCTTTTACATTCTCTTGTTAATTAGGACTTAACATGGGGGTTATAACCAATTGGTACGAGAAGGCAAGTATGACAAATTTTTGTCATGCAAATGTTTCTTAAGGCATATCCTTACTCATTACCTAAAGGGTAATTTCTACAAGCCCCTCCCCCCCACCTCCTCCGGACAAAATGCATGTCACGTGACCATACCTGCTGAGTCTCTTCAGCTGTCATGTCCTGCGATCTAGCTGAGAGCTCTGCTCCTTGTTTGTTCTTCAACTCTCGCAGTTTCCTCTGTTTTTCTTCGTTTAACGCCTGATCAGCAATTTCAAGTTCCGCTTCAAGCGCTTTATTCAGTTTGTCGGCAACCTTTTGGGATTCCTCCTCGTGTCTAAGCTTCATCTCGTCAACAGCCCGCTCCTGCTCCCGTTTTAGAGCCTAAATATTATAAAAGGAATTTTATATTTGTAATTGATCTGACTATAAGGAAGATGCAAAAAATGGTTTGGGAAATAACAAGTATATTCTTATTTGTTTATTTTGTGAGGCCAGCCCTCAAATGATTAACGTCCGATAAAAAAAAAGTTACCATAAAAAAAAACTCGGACCAGAAAAAGATACAGAAACCGAAACCGAATTTTGTGCAACATGAAGTTTCAAAGATGTTGCAAAGAGGTAATGTAATTCTATAAAAAACTATTCCCTTCAACCGTCTTCACATAAGAAGTTTCGAGAATCACTATGACAATTATGATCACTATCACGATCACAGTCACGTTTACAACCACGATCATGACCACAATCACGATGTCGGCACAATCACGGTCACAGTCACGGTCACAATTACAATCACGGTCATAATCACAGTTATGACCATATCACGATCAAATTCACGACCACGGTCACAGGCACACTCACGATCACAGTCACAATTACAACCACGATCACAATAACAGACACGATCACGATCACAGTCACAATCACGATCAGGATCACGACCGTGATTATAGTCACGATCACGAACATGTACTGGTGCTGTAATTATCGTCGTTAATATTACTGTTATTGCCCAGCTGAACATATAATCTGCGTTGGAACCAAAACACTACATACTTGTTCCTCAGTGGTCTCTCTCGGAATAATAACTTCCGGGACTGCAACATGTTCTGCATCCTTTGGCTTAATAGCAGCAACAGCTTTGCTCTGTTCCTCGAGTATCCGCTGAGCAGCAGAACCCTCAGCCTGGCGGCGCGCCTCCTCCTGTCTGCGCGCTCGTCGTGCAGCCAATTTGGCCTTGATATCTTCCAAATTGCGAGTCTTGTTGTTGTCCAGCTGTGTCAAAAGGGCCTCGTTGTCTTTGCGGAACTGATCCATAATCTGCTGCTGCAGCACCATGTCAAGGTTTTGTTGAGAGGATACCTGTTCAACCAATCAGACAGTCAACCATCAATCAATTAACCAATCATTCAAGGTCATTCCATTGAAATAGAACCCGCACCTAGATTTTTGTCAAATTTTCCTCATTTTGTCAATCATTATATGTATACTGAAAAAATGGAAAAAAAGGGTGTACCCTTCAGAGAGTCCTGTTGAAATTTGACCGATTGACGAAAAAAAATTGTGGGTACCTGTGCTTGTTAAAGAGAAACTCTAGGAAAACTAGCAAAACATGTGCTTTTTTACCCCATTTCCGAGGGGAGACTGGAACGAGTTAAACAAAAAGCTCCATATATTATGAAGAAAACTACTTTTTTGCATTATTTTTTCTGATATGTCTTTGAGAGCTCAACATTCAATAGAATATGACAAAAATGTGTAAATATTCTAAAATTTATAATATGCGCAGTAAAGATGCGCAATGCAAAACTTGGGAATTACCTTAAAAGGAAATCATCGATCAATCAGCTAATCTACAGTACAAGTTAAAAGCTGTAAGCTTAGTCAATACTTTATTCAATTCAGTATTTTAAACTACAAACCTTATCGAGCAATGCCTTGTGGGCTTGCTTCACTTCCTCCATGTGTTCTTCCTCCAGTTTCTTCGTGATCTCGGCCGTGTTGCGGGCCTCTTCCGCATCAAAACTCGCCTCCAGAGCTGCTATCTCCTGTTCGTGTTTCTTAAGTAACTCTGTTACATCTCGGCCTTCAGCAATCGCCTATAATGTGTTAAAGAAAACAATCTTACTAAGATGTGTTAAAAATTAATCTGTATCAAACATGAAGGAACACTTACAATATCCAAGTTCTTCGAAAAAATATATGTTCCTGCTCACAGATTAATGTTAAAGATTAATCTAATTTATTTAATTTCTAATTTAATAAGATTAGATTAAAGATTAAACTTAACAGAAAACTAGAGAGGCAGTCTGTCCACTTGCGGTAACTTAATTATACGAACTGCACTGTTGCTGTTGGTTTCCCATTTTTCCTTGGTTTTGTTTTTCAGTTATGGTTGTTCATTTGATATTAGAAAAAAAATATGAATAAACACACTTTATTAGTTGACACTGGGTACTAAAGACACACACAAAGAACTCAAACAAGTAAAGAACTTAACCTAAAAACGGGAAATGTGTGTACCAGAAAGTCGCGAAAGTGACGTGATACGAAAACCGTTAACGCACCTTAGCTTTTTCCATTTCCTGTTTTTGACGAAGCTCCTTCATTTTGTCTTTCCTCCGTTGACCAAGTCGTCTTTTCATAAGGGAAATCTGAAGAGCCTTCCGCTGACCGAGTTCTCGTGATAGTTTCTCTTCCTGTTTCATTTGTTCTGATTTGTACATTTCAGCATCTTCCGCATCCAACGCACCAGAGGCAACAAGATCATCCTACATTAGAACAGAGATCTTACTTTAGACGATTGAACGATAAAAGGAAACAATCAATACACAATGGTTTGCAGATAAAACGAGATCCCTTTTTATTGTGTGGTTCTTTGTTTGCAACGGATGTGGTAAAGCGCGAAGTTCCGTATTCGTTTTTTTTTTGTTTCGACTTTTGTGAAGAAAGGTTGGTTCTCTGTGCTGGGCAAGGTTTTGCCACTTTGGCTCTGCCAAGGCCTGGGTAGAGACCAGCCACGACACTGGTCAAAATATAACGGAGCTAATTACTCAGAATGGCTGTCTTTCTTCGTCACAGAATCAACAGCGAAACGCAATATCGCAAGTGTGGACTCACCATAGTAGAACAGAACTTGTCACCAAGCTGTCTTCTATAGATGTCTGCCTCCTCGCTGGCCTGATTCTCCTCTGCGTTGGCCTGTCCAATGATTTCCTCCTGTATGATGGTCTCCTGGACATTCTCCGTTTGTTGAATCAGAGTCTCAGCGGTGGCCTTCGGCTCGACATTGTCTAGCTGAATCTTTGATTTGTCCGCCTAAAAAGATGACAAAGTAAATATCACTCACCTAAAATCCTTTCTCAAACCTAAGTGGCTCATTTGGTCGGCGCTTATCTCCGGTTTCCGTAGTGCTAAGCAGATGAGAGTCTATAACTCCCCCTTGATAGGTCACTTATATGTCGCAGGTTAGCCCCCAGCAGAGCTGGTACTCATTTATACAGCTGAGTCGACTGGAACTGGTCGGGTGTCTTTATCAAGGCCACAGCACAGTGATCTGAACAGAGCTCGAACTCGTGACCCTAGGATTATGAGTCAAACACGCTAACAACTCAGCCGTTGTGCCGCTGTCAGTACCTCTCAGAAATAACTTGTATTCCAGTGTACTGTAAGAGATGGAAACTGCTAGAATTAAGGCACTGCCATTTTCAACAGAAAAGGTGGCACAAAAAACAATGACCCTGACGATTTCAGCCTCAATTTGAAGCGAGAAATCTCATCTTTTTAGAATATTCTTAAGAATAATTAAACTTAACCAAGCGAAACCTTGTTGCGTTGTGGTTAATTTCACTTTACTGCCATCAAGTAGGTCACTTTATTTACAAATTGATCAATGTTAATAACATAGCGACACCTACCTCTTCTTTTTGCTTTTTTAACAAAGCTGCTTCCTTCTCCTCACGGCGCCTGCGCAGTTTATCCCTCAGTTCAGCCATTTGCCTGTCTTTGTCGGCCGCGAGTCGATCCTCCATCAGAGCCACATCTTTCTCGTGGTCCTCCAAAATAGCTTTCATTTGATCCTCGCTCAGGTTAGGATCTGCCAGCTTATTGGCTAACTTTTCTGCTAACACTTTCATTTCCTCCGCGCGTTTTTCCTCCTGCAAAAAACGAACACGTTTAGTTTGCTACAAAGAAATTGGGATAGAGACGGTATAAGGCAGTTTAGAGGTTGTCAAATTTTCCCAACCTCACAGGGTCTAAAAGAACGTTTCTTCTTTGTCTTTCCCATCAAATTGAATAACTTTGCACCAATCCCAACGCCCGTAAGGAAAATCTCATAACATTCTTACAAACGAATGGTCGAGAAGACTAAAAGAAAACCCAATGTTTAGATCATCTTACTGATAGCATATCGAATAGCTCACAATTCAAAAACTGTGGAACAGCAACTACGAATGTTTGTAAATAATCCGGACTTAAACTAAATTTTGTTGAAATCCTTGATCCTGAACTGTATTATAAAGACTGGCTTTATTTACCTCCACACTTGACAATAATTTGTCAACTTGATCGTTTTATTCATTAATTTTCTGTCGATAATGTTATATCGGTTAACTAGTTACTTTATTCAAACGTGTTGTGTAGGATACAAGTCAGATTATACAAAATATAATCAACATACATGTGTCTTCAAGAGCTTGTGTGTTTCACTCTCCTCATTTCGTTGCAGCCCTTGCTCTAAATGAATTCTTTCGGCATTCATCCTGCGCAGGAACTCACTGACATCACTCGTGCCCAGTACCTGCCATCCAACCGCGCCTGCCTCTATCTCTACGGCGCCTGCATCAGCTGCCGCTGACTGCGTTAGAATGGTGGCACTGGGTGCAACACCACTGCTTCCTCCTACAAACTGTACTGCAGGCGCGACGCCAATAGTACCACCTTGTTGGATTACAGTTGGTCCTACAAAAATGAAAAAAAAAGATGGGTTACTACACTTCTCTTTATAACTAACGAGAAATTATTAAAGAAATCTATTTTCAGTTTTATCCAAAATGAATGTCCCTCAGATCGCCGATGTGCTTGCTGATGGCTTATTTGGCTACAGATGACTCACAACAACTACAGGTTTGCGAAAGACAGCCCTTTAAATCAAAGTTTCTTGAGGTAATTTTCAATCTGGTTTTCCGAAGAAAGAAAGAATAAAAAGGGAGATAGTTGTGATAAAAATAGAACGACCAGATATCGAGACCTTGGTACAAGATTGATAAAACGGTTGTTATTTGTTTCTGAATTCTTTATTAGAACTGCGAGAAAACAAAAACTCACCTGACATAGAAAACTGTCCCTTCTCAACCTTTTCCATGAGTAACTGCAGACTTTTCATCAATTCCTGCTCCCGGGCCAGGGACCCACCGGTCATGCCATAATGTTTGGGTTTATCAACCTCAACATTCCCTCCTTGCGGTTGTTCTTCTGTCTGTTGCTCACCTTTCCCGGCTTCCTTGGTGGCCTGGAACAGGTTACATGTTAATCAGTATCGTTACGTAATACGAACAAAGTAATCGCAGAAGACAAGAACCTCGTTCTCACTATCATCATCATCATCATCATCATCATCATCATCACAAAATAATAATAAAAGTAATAAAGACTTTTTTCGGCATTTCCACAAGAAAACTGGCTCTTCATCCGATGTTGCTAAGGCTAAAAATTCTATTACTATCGTTAAGTGCTGTTACTCTTAAAACAACTCAATAACTTCTTAATAAAGAAAGAGAAAAAGGTTATTGCCTTACCAACTAGGCTAACCGCCGCCTGGTTAGTCTAGTTGGTAAGGCGCCAGTCTTTCGTGCGGGAGGCCCGGGTTCGATTCCCGGTGCCGG
>JAOBAT010001352.1:8924-33508 GCA_026413305.1 Hydrozoanthus tunicans
GACAACAATGCTGAAAACTAACGTCTTTTAGAACTAAAAAAGATATTGACTGCACCTCTCACTTCTCTGACTCTAGTATTTTTGCAGCCCTCCCCTATCATACTATAAATTACCCAAAGAGGGAACAAATTTTTAAAAACAAAATTTGCTGAATGTTTACTTTTCAGATGTTCAGTGCACCAAGCTGTGTATGTGCAGGACAACAATGCTGAAAACTAACGTCTTTTAGAACTAAAAAAGATATTGACTGCACCTCTCACTTCTCTGACTCTAGTTTTTTTGCAGCCCTTCCCTATCATACTATAAATTACCCAAAGAGGGAATAAATTTTTGGCTACCGAGAACGGCTGGTCATACTACTTACAGCAGCTTATTGCAAATTTCAACAGTTTTTAATCTTTTACCTCTGCCTGACCGGATGAAGATCTGATTACCCGGAATGGCGAGAACAAGGGTTGTACTTTCCAGGTTTGCTCCAACATCTAGTAGCTCAGGGATACCGCTCGAAGCTGCATTAAGGAACTTTCTGATCAGCTTTTGTTGCTCACTGTTATAAGCCCAATCGTTAGCGTCTCCGCACTGATGAGTAATCTCACGAGTGATTACAGATGCCGTGATTCTGCGACACTGAACAAGCCTGTCACCATACTATAGATATAAGAGAACAAGGATTTAGTGCAAAATTCTAGATGATGAAAGAGTATGGTACAAAGTGTGAAGCCTTTCACAATTATCAATTACTATAGTTTAGCAATGGATGTTAAAAGTCTCCCTGTAATATATATGTAACAACATCAAACTCTCGCCTATAGCAAGCAATATAGTGTTTTACGAAGGAGTTTTTGTTGGTGACTTTTGATAAGTTCCAATTTTTTTATACACTCAATATGACTCGCAATAAATATACAACAATTAGTTTAATCACAAAAATGTTTTTGTTTAAAGTGCATATGAAGTGAATTTTTTTATTATTTAAGTGGATAGACTTTGCTAAATGAGGAAAAGTGATGAAAAAAGTTTTGCCAAAATCAATCCTTGTTCTCGAGATATCAACTTTTAAAAGTCGCATCTGATGACGTCAAGAGTGGTTTGCATTTTTCTAAAATCTGCTGACAATCCGTAAAATTTGGATGAGTTTGAGCCAGAATTGGACTGATGGTCCATCTGCCTCGGATATATCAATAATCCAACTTTAGCTAAAATACACCAAAGTGTTACGGATTGGCAGCAAATTTGTCGGAACCACTCAAGACGCCATGAGATGAAAATTTTAAACGTAAATATCTCAAGAACCAGGAATGATTTTAAGAAAATCTTTTCACCGTTGTTCCTCATTTAGCAAGGTGTATCCACTGAAGTAATAAATGTTTTCACTTCATATGCACTCTAACAAAGAGCAAGTTTTAGTAGTTCTGTAGAGTTTAAAGAACATCTAACTGACTGGAAGCAGGTATATATACTTCAATCGTTTTTGCTGCATAAAGTTTCCAGGTTTTATACTGACACAGCATCACCGCTCTTCTTCTTGTTTTCGTGAAATGTTTTCTTCGACAATGTTCTTTAACACAGAGCAAACCACTTTAACCTGCATGAAGGATTTACTAAATCATTCGAATTCTTGATTCAGGGTCGAAAATCGGTGTATAACAGTGTTGAACATTAAAGTAACGAAACCCTACTTCAGTATTTTGATTCTTTATATTAATTTTAATCAAAGCTGCATGTTGGCTTTCTGAAATAGTGAACGAGTTTACACGATTTAGACAATTGTATAAATTCTGCAGTTGAAGATTGTCGTCCAGTAAACTCAAAATAAAGAAGATTATAAAATTGTTGCTTGGACTGAAGCTTAACGAAAACAATAAAAGCAGTTTTTGAATGAAAAGATACTTACCTCTATTGGTGTAGAAGAACCGCTTCCCATGATTATCTCAGTGTTGTGGCTTCAGAGTAGCTTCTTTTGCACAAATCAAACTGCGAGATACCAAAACCCAAGCCCATCAAGCGAAAGTAAAAGTAAAAGCGAAAGCGAAAGTGAAAGTGACACTTAAAAAGAGAAACCGTATCAGGTACAGAATATGCAGTAGAGAGAACAAAAAAATTCCACAATAGAAGAAATAGTGTATGTACCTCTCCAAAGCACCATGAGCTGGTTAGGCAAGCTATTCAAGAGCTTGTTTAGCAAGACGAATTCTGGAATGGCCGATGTAAGTATTTAGTCTTAAAAGTCAAGTGATAACCAGACACAGCACATTTACTTTGTAAATACATAAAGATGCGTCATCAAAACTTTGCAGTGTTGCAAATGAGAAAAGCCACACAGTGGATGCTCTGAACTACCAAACACCGCTACTTCATGACGCGTGGAATCCACTCATGTAGTTTTCCAGAGTACACTGCATGCTCTCAGGTCTTTAAACAGGTCCGGGAAAAAGTCCTTGAGTCAAACGATGTGTTGACTTCGTTTAAATGATTTGACATCACATGTTACTTCACAGAACTCACCGCTCCGATAAAAACTGGTAAAACCGCGTTCACGGTTTTATTTTCACGGCCGCTAATCGAGTGCGATTCGAAATGTGGAAGGCCAGGCAATTTCTAAGAATTGATGTCCAGCTTCTAAGAATCAGTTTCTTATTGTTCAAACTCGGTGATCAGTTTTTTGTTCCAAGAATTTAACGCTAGTTTTACGAGTTCGGAGAACGGTTGTGCTGATCAATCTCGAAAGAATTGATAACTTGAGAATCTCGACAAAGAATCTTCTTTTATCGCTTGACACCCGCAATTCAGTCGATCAAGAGAACCTAAAGGTCAACCAACAATGTCTTGAAATTGCGACATGCTTTATTTTATTTCTTTTGTATTCGGAACTTCAAAGCTGCATATGGTCGATAAAGAGAAAAACAGTATCAATCGAACTTTGCTGTATCGACGTTTCCTGAAGAAATTATAAATCCGTCAAAACAGCAATATGTTCTCTGTAAAAGCAGTGTAATTGCTTATCTGTCATTTTGTATTACTTCGATCATGTGAAATGAATAATGCTAGAAGAGGTTCGGGGTTGATAAAGGGTTGAGTTGGCAAAAAGAAAACTTGTGTATGGGTAAGTAGTCTAGTTGAAAGATCTTCTCATCTATGCTTAATAGAAAAAAAAACCTATGAACTAGTTCATTCAATACGGGACGAACTGTTTGTCTGAGTGGTTTTCAATATACTGATATCAAATAATCAGAAAATTAAGCCATAAATTTTATTTATTCAGTATTACTTAGCTTGCATGTCGTCATAAACTGTAACAAGAAGTGAGTTAAGTTTTGATAACCGAAAAATACAAGTCATTTTTGCAATACGTTGTCATTGAAACTAAGTATGATAAAGAATTGTGAAACGACTAAAGCCAGCTTCGGTAAAAGTTTTTCAGTTTGTGTCACTATGAAATAGATCCTTTCACGGTTGTTATCGAATAACAAGCAACAATTTGTCGCTTCTTGTTGAAAGAATGCTTTAAAATAAGTATATCTACCGAATTTCAAGTTTACATGTGTTAAGATGGTAAAGATATAGCAATAAGAAATCACCAATGTTTTACAGAGCTGATTAATGTGTGCATGCCTCTGAACATACAATTATGCAAATGTCTGTAAAATTTCGCAATTTATCGGAGCTGTATGATTCGCGAGTTTTTGGCCTATCAACATCAAAAGTGGTAGATGTTGCTTTTAGAAGCACTTTCCACTGATATCGATTGATTATCGCTACCTTGTATTTAAAAAAAAGCTGCGTGTGTGACATAAACCATGAAAGGGACTGACGTCTATTTAAAAAACGCTAGCTGCACATCGCAGTGTTGTTAGTAAACACAAACTCATTGCAGGATTGAATTACGCGTATGTGCGCCGAGAAATGGGATTCATTTTCAGTTTATAAGCTTCAATTAGTGGTGTTTCACGAGCGAGCGCAGATTCCACCCTCGACTGTGCCCTGGGATCAATTTTCTTTAGTTTCGCAACAAAAAAGGCGCAAAGCGTGAAATGCCACAAGAACTCTAAATAAACAATGAAACACTTAAAAAAACACCCCACAATCTTGCACACATAGTCAGCTTGCTTTATAGCATTAAATTTTCGTGCACTAGCAACAAATATCTAATTAATCCATATTCATGTGTTGATATACTTCTGTTCCTAACTGGGTACAGGATTTTGAAGACGTAGTTTTAGTGGACAAAATATCAGCCAGAGTGATAGGGAAACAGATCGTTGGTCGCTGCGGCAACGAAGGCCAACATGACAACAACTCTGCCGCCCAGTCTCTCACACGAAATTTTCTCCAAGCGGCCATCACATTTCTTCCACACGCAGAGGAAGCACAAGTTGATCTGAGCAATGCAACGTTCATCATGTTACTGCCAGGAAACGAGTTTGTGCTCAAATCTGGCCCAGGTTAGTGTGCAAATTGATGTATTATTTGTTACCCCAGGATTTGTTTAGTAGAGTCAAACAAACACCCTATCTACACTACATTATATCGAGGTAAGTCGTAGGTGGCTCAAAAATTTTGTTACAAAGCCACTTGTCGAAAGTATTCTAGCCAACATGCAGAGTTAGATAATGAGTCATTTACATCAAACTTGGGGACTGTAAATGAAATGAAGTGGCCATATAAATCTCAAGTTCAACTGAGTCAATTAACAAGCTACCTGCTTGTGATAAAAAATTCTTTTGTGTTTATATTTTAAAAAATGCTGGCTGCACGCCTGGAAAGTGATCTACAAAATAGAGTTAGACGAGTCTTTTGCATCGAATTTGGGAGATCGCAGACTTTGTATGAGATAAGATGTGTTGAATTAGGTGCCTCGATCCGTATCTTAAAGTCAATGGGGCTCCCGTAATTCCATATGCTTATAAAGGTTTCTAGTCAATCCAGGGTCGCATTCTCTGGAGCACAAGTCAACACAAGTTACCTGCTTGTGATAAAAGAAACTCCTTGGTGTTTATGTTTTTGGAAAGGGTTTGTTTTAATGATTTTTCTATACTTACTGCACCTTTGAAAAAATGATTTAGAAATGCTCTTATTTACTTGTGGATCTTGTTTTTGCTGTGTGCTGAGTAGCCAGCTGTCAGCCAGGCTATTGTCTTGTTGAGTGAGACAACGTGCTTTCATTTTCTTTTATTTGTAACAAGGAGTTTTTACAGCATTGGGGAAAACCAGTCCTACTTTGGCTAATTCGGCTGCAGTTTCTGTTGACCAAAAGGCCAACATCAACTTTAGCCTCAGCCAAGCAGGACGGTCCGTACTCCACAAGAGTAGAGTTAAAAAGGTCTAATTACAAGCTACGTTTTCTTTATTACTTGCAAAGAAAAGAACTTATAACAAAAGCTCACCGCGTGCTCGAACAAAAGACTTAGAGAACAATACGTTTTGCAACGTGACATGAGTTTTCCTTTTCATAATTCTGTATGATGCAGGGACGGATACAGGTTTTTTAAAAGGGGTTTGGATATTCACGTACGTCAATTTCAGGGCTAATGTCATTGTAAAACTGAGTGTTGGATGCCTTTCAACCCACCCCGGTGTGCACATATTCTTTGCACATCAATAACAAATTTTCGCGGGCCCTAAAGTCGTTGATTTATCTGTAAACTTGCAAATATTTTTCTGTTTTGTCGAGGCTCAGTGACACGCTACTGATAAATCGTATTTTTTTTGTTTTATTTTTTTTTCGGTAGTGTAAAAAAGGGGGGTGGAAATCCACCCATTCCACATCCCACGTATCTTGTTGAAGTTCTAAATGTATAATTAAATGTAATAAAAAATTTGGTCCTAAATGTAATACTGATTGGGTCCTAAATGTAATAAAGGTCACAAATGTAATTCCGATTCAAGATTGGTCTTATATGTAACAAATGGTCCTAAATGTACTAAAGTTTGGTCCTGGATGAAACAAGACATTGGTTCTAAATTTGACAAACCCGTTAATACACATAGGGTCTAACATCTAGGCCTCAAATATAAAAGTAGTCCCTAATTGTAATAAAGGGCCAAAGTGTAAAAGCAGATATTCATGTAAATGTAACATAATTTAATAGTTTATTTTGCCACTAAGAACGTACATATTTGGGAGAAACGTTTTGCTTCACAGGGCAGAATGATGTATGCAAACTTTGTGTGCGATACAAACAGTATTTTCTTTCTACTTCTAGATCTGTGCTGATAAATTTTTTTTGTATAACAAGTTATTTGACTTTTCAACAAAATCCAACGGAATTTTGAAATTCTTATGGGATATACTCTATTTTGATGCAAAGGGGTGGGTGGATAACGGGGATGGGATAAGGGGTAGGGGAAGTGATTTCTTAAGCCTCCATCATTAACATTTTTTGCAATAAATTACAACCTAACTATAACTGCAAGACAATAAAAACAACAAAGACTTTATTTAGTACTCAGATGGTGGTTATACAAGAGTTTTGGGCTAACTGTAGTATGAAGGGGAGAACTCAAATAGCATGGCTAATCGAGCTATTAAGTAATATGGTGATGTGCAAACAATGCAAAATCAGTATTATACTTTTGTTACATCCAGGACAGTTATTTTTTTTTCTTTTTTATACTTTGGTGTTATTTACATTTAGAGACAAGTTATTACATTTGAGGCCTCGATGTTAGGCCCTAAATGTAATTACGGGTTTACTACATAATTTAGGACCACTGGTTAATTAAAACCAATCTTGTTTTACAATTAGGACCTTCATTACATTCAAAACCTTCATTGCATTTATAGCCAAAAATTTTATTACATTTTGGACCTTTATTACACTTAAAACCTTTATTACATTTTGGACCTTTATTACATTTAGAGCCTTTTTTTCCATTTAGGGCCTTTATTACATTTAGGGCCTTTATTACATTTAGGGCCTTTATTACATTTAGGGCCTTTATTACATTTAGGACCTTTATTACATTGAGGGCATTTTATTACACTTGAGGCTTCTACAGGGTTGTGTAGTTGGTTCTTGCCTGACCATAGGCTTGATCTAGTGAGTGTGTCAACGGATGTGTTAACCTTATCCTGTACGTGCTGTGTTTCCAGAGTGGGAGTTTCTATTCACCCTGGACGCTGAGGACTCTATCGTGGTGGGCTGTACCAACAAACCGTTTGGACGACTGAGATGCAACTTGCCTAATAGGGGTCACTCGACCAGAGTTGGAGAAAGAGGAAGCACTAGTGAAAGAGGAGGACGGCAATGGCTTGCTCTCACAGACCAATAGATTAAGTACATTCAAGAAGCCTAGAGATCATAAATCGTGATGTACTATCTCTAATATTCATCAAATATGTTAATTAGACAGGCTTGCCGCTCAAGTTTGGAAAGCACGTATACTGCTGTCTTAGTCAGAGTTTTTTTTGTCTGATTTGCTGTTAAAGAGAAGTTGAACGCTTTCAAACCGATTTAAAATTCAGATAACTTTTGCTCACTTTAAAACCAACTACATATTCCAGTTGTATTATGGGTAAAGAACGTCCAAATTGTATTTGCAATTCAAACACGCATATTTCATAGTAATTAGCAGCCACGGTGCAGGCTTACTCTCTAAAATGTAATAATAAATGACTAAAAGCTATTAAAATGGTTTTCGTGTATTGTTTCCTTGAAATATCTAAATTCTACTGAAGGCGTTGGCACGCTACTGATGTACAGGAAGTCTTGATATAGGAATATTTATGCTACGGAATGGATAATAAATGTCGTTCTTACATAATATGGAAGTTGTGCGGAACAAGCGGGTGGTATAACTTCAGATTATGTCTCTTTGAAGGACCTGTTATTCCTTGTGCGGCAGGCTAAATAATAAGGTCTAACTTTAAAAGCTCAAAAATATGAAATGTTTTCGGGCCCGTTTACATAAACCCGGGTTGGCTGCCCACCCGGGTCAGGTCGCCAACCCGGGTCAACTCTTCTCCAGTCAAACGCCCGTATGCAACTCTTTACTGAACTTGTTCTCTGACCCGGGCCAACCCTTCCTGCCGGGTAATCCAATTCGATACAGGGGCTGACTCGCCTCGGCGGATTGGATTTTGACAATCTTTTCCATGTTAACTAGGGTGCACTTATAATTAATTCGGGTCCATGTAAAGTAGTGGCGAATTTAAACCCGGGTTAGAACCTTCACACCTGTTACATTGAGCATTTTATAAAATGTTTCAAAATGAAAATTTGATCTTCTCATTCTGGAGATGTTTGCGTAGTCAAAAGGAAAAACAATCTAACTCAATTCAACTTTCTAAGTCTTGTTCTGGCCTGGTTGACACCAACTTTTGCTTTACTTTGGGCTTACAGCAATAATCTCTGCTGCTGCATTAAGATTAGCCAAACAAACTACGCGGAACTGAACCGAAGCATACAAAAACAAAAATCTTCAAAAACATATTCACAACAACTTGACTTCTGTTCTTCCAAAATACCCGCGAAAATATCAAAACAACAAAAGCAGGAGTTGACCCGGGTCAGGCTGTTAGCCAACCCGGGTCGGGTGAACAGTAGACAAACGGGTCCATGTAAACAAAACTTTTTCACCTTCCGGAACCTCCGAGTTTCCGTTTACCCCTAGATGATTTCAGAAAGCCCTCAAAAGTAACAGCGAGACAAAACTGAGGCAAGAACTGAGATATGAAATACTTTATTTGAGAAGTTAGAAGTATTAATAACAACCTTGCAATTTTATTTGTCCGTTACGTACTCTATACTAGCATTGTAATCGCTGTTGTGAAATCATTTCAACCGATCGATTGACTAACACTAAGCTTGGGCTGCCTGTGATAAAACTGTGTATGAACTACAACCAAACAACTCAGTGTCCTGCGTCTTATTTCGTTCTTAAGCGCGTCGTCCAGCCCTGGCGTACCCTATCGCATGCGGTGCTAGGGCTGCAGCAACGCCGAGAACGCTCGCGATTTTTTCCCAGTTTCTAACGATACAATCCCAAGCCCACATGTAATTTGGCTTATTCGAACACTGGCATTCGATAACATTGTTCAAATTATAACTGAACTGGAACTCCCAGGTCCCAGTCCCCGCTTTCACGGCGAAATCGCACCCAGGAATGGCAAAGTAAAAGGTCGTGTTACTCAGGTCGGCTCCACTCTCTCCGGAAGCTCTTGGGATAAACGAGATAGCAGCCTGAAGCAACTCCCGAGCTCTTCTCTGTTCTGCGGTGTTTTGTGGCCACTGGCCTTCGTTGCCGCATATTTGGACGATCTTCATCCCCAGTTGTCTAGCGGTTATTGTTTTCACTTGGGTACAATCGTCGATATCCTGAATGAAAAAAAATATAGCAGGCGAGGTAACGTAAGTGGGCAAACTCCATGTGGAATGAACTCCTAATAGAAGTGAGTGGTCGATCGCAGACAAATTTGAAAATCAACCCCTAATATAGTTACTATTATGTGACAGTGTTGCTACAAATTAACGTTTAGATTTTTGCCAATGAAGTACATAAAAACAAACGAAAGATTTTGGTTTAGACATTTAGGGAGCAGACATAAATCGACACGTCTTGACGTTTCACGCCGGTTGTATATGGAAGCTTGAACCAAAGAAAATATACAAGAGTATCAAAGTTGGACGTGATTCCAAAGCGAGTATATTCCAGACCGACTTCCGCGGGGACTGACTTTAAAGAGTCGACACAGTCACAAAACCACGACGCATAATGAAGGCTTTGCTGTAACTGTCAGTGGCCCGGGTCGCTTGTTTCCCGTTAACGTCGAAACCTTTATGATTTTTCGTCATTAACTTGGTTTTATCAACCAAGCATATTAGGCAAGCTCTTAGTAACGGTCGACAGAGGTTTGCTCTTTCGAGTGATCACGAGGATGGTCGCGATCGGAAACAGACGATAAGTCCGAATGGAAAGTGCAAAGCCAGGGCGGCTGAGTTGATCCTCCAAAACAATCCGGCATTAAGCCGGCTAATGCAAAGCATAAGTGAGTGAAATGAAAGGAGTAATCCAAGGGTTCTATTGTGACTTACCTCTGCCATCAGCGGATGCGCGGGTCCCCATACAAAATTGCTAATCGTGCTAAAAATCGGCAGATCCCAAAACGACATAACCAATTAGTTGTGAAAATAACAAGGCAGTTCAGCAGTAGAGTAAAGCTGAACACGTTGGGTTGGGTTTAGCGGTCAGTTAGCGCTCCAAAAATCAAGAGCCAAACTTCATTAAGTACTAGAAAAAAAGCTCAAGTGTGTGTCTTCAGCAATGCTGACTAACTGACTTGGTAAACATCATTTGAAAAACACCGTCGGGAAAGTTCCCTCGGGTCGACTGGGGGGAAACCTCGTCATTGCCATATATAGCTCACTTTGCACGAATAAATACGGTGGCCTTTGTACTTTTAAAAAGCGTGACAAATTCAGCCGTTCATATTCACTTTATTCTGAAGAACTGCAGATCTACTGGCTAACTTAAGGTTTTGTTAATATGAGATCGCCATAGAGTATTGATGAATAGGTATATCGATTTTTATGATAACGTCACAGCTGCCAAATGTAGCTGGCTGGGAAAGTTCCCTTTCGCTCAGTTGACAGCTTTGCATATAATCACACTCATTTACTCAGAGTTTAACCAAAACAAACTTCTCGTGTGCATTATTTCAAAACTGAAATAGTTCATTTTTGTTGCCTTGTTTCTCGCTTTTGTCGCCTTATTATTGCTTGTTAGGCTGCATTAAAGAAGTTTTTATAAGTCAGGATTTAGAAATTTTGAGAACAGAACAAAACATATATGGCAGAGCCATCGAGCCGTTCGGGTATTCCCCTGCTTGACAGCCGGAGACATGACGTAAGGTCTTGTTTATATCTCTTGTGCAACCCAGCCGCTTCTTCAGTTCCTCCAGCACACAGCCGCGATGTCGTTCTCATCTCAAGAAAAGCCGGTAGGTTTGTATAGTTTTGGTTAAACTATGACATTGGAAAATGATTTAGGGATAATTTTGCATGTATGTAACGTGCTAATCCCCTTCACCAGTAAACATGAGCCGTCTTTGTACCAAGGAAATTGTGAAAGACCAGAGACGACGAACGCGCTTAGAGAACAACCCGATGTTTTACTATTACCAAGGCTCGCTTCGAAAGATTTTATTCTTGCCTTATAAACTGTAGTCAAACAAAAGTTGATTTTGCGTTCAGGCTCGGTGATTATCTAGCCAGAAACGGTTTAAGCATAATTTTTATTTGTACTGTTTACGCGTGACGTCAGCTGTGGCTCTTACCGTACCGAAGTATGAGAATAACAAACTTAGCTTTTTTCTAATATCGACTGATAAAGGCTCGCCGTTGATTGTAAATATTAATGATAGCCCTTGACCTTAAGAGGGTTTTTATTCTTTAAAAAAACAGTTTCTTAGTATAGTTGCATTCAACTTCTCTATCGATCTCTGACTCACACATACTGAACGTCGAGCAATAGTTCAAGGAACGGTTCGGAAAATTACATAACAGATCAGAATAGTGATATCTGAAAACACATCGAGTACCTAGCCGAAACCTTGACCGTTAGTCCGCCTTAATATTGCTAAGTCTGAGCTCCTATTGGTAATCGATTCAACGACTATTGTGTTTACCAGCCGAACGCTTTACGGGGAACTCGATAGTGAATAAGATCATATCAAAGCAAGGAATGCATTTTGTCTAGATTTGATCCTATTTCTAAATCCTCACTGTAGCTAAGCGTTGCAAAAAACAACAACAACAACAAAATAGTAGTGCACGCCTTTTTTATAAAATCCAGTCATTAAACCGTTGTTCTTTAAGAACAAAAATGTAAAAATTAAGTTTTTTGGCAATTTGAGCCTGAGGGCCTCAAATGGTTCTTAAATTGTTCAGGCTTATTTCTATGTGTGTTTTAAAATCGAAAAAAACTAAGCCTAAGTTATTGCAATACACGCAATGGAAAACAAATTTGATCAGTTTAATCTTGCGGATTTATCGTGTGTTTGCAGCTGAGACGTGGGACAAACGCCGAATTTTTCATGAGTTAAACTAAATTGTAGTTCGTGTTTTTTTCAAGTGCTCAGGTCAAACGTCGAACGTAATTAGACGAACCAAACAAGAACACGTTCTATCCGTCTTAAGCAGACGGGTAGAACGTGTCAGTCGATCGAAATAGAATCTGTCGAACTTAATTGGGACAGACGACGAATTTATCATGCACTTAATTGCTCAATTTAGTTCGACTCATGAAAAGCTCGACGATTTCCGGTCGGTATCGATTTCTTATTCATTCTGTATTATTCACTTTGAATTAAAGATCAAATTAAGCTCAGAAAAGTTTAATAAAAAAAGGTCAGCTATCCTGCCCGAGCCTCGGCTTGTTCTTTAAACTTGAGTCTTAAACAATGGTCAAAACAATGGTACTTCCTAGGAACCCAATTTAGTGGGTGGGGTATTATGTGCCGCCACCCACTACCTTTTTTCAAAAATGCTGAATTTCAGGAGGAAATACCTTGTTCAATAAAACAGATTTTGTTATAGTGCTTGCACCAACGCCTTCTTTCCTGAAGAGAGGAGTCCATAATACAATAAAAACTAATTCCCCTAAATCAGTTTTCGAGAAATTGAGTTCTGAAAAAGTGGGGAGGGGTGGGGTAGGGTAGTATGTGCCACCACCCACCACCTCCCCCGACAAAATCGGGTTCCTTAAAACTACCATTGTTTTGACTTCCTCCCTTAGTAGTAGCTCGCCGTAAGAAGGTTGCTATACAGTATTTGTTGAACGTTCGTTAAAATGTAAATTATCTTTGTCAAGGGACAAAGTCCAAAAGTTCTGTCTAAAGCGATTTATATTCTACCTTTTATTAATGAAAGCTTTCGATATGTAATATGTGCTCAATTTTATAAAAAACAGAAGCAAATTCTAAAATTCAGGCTCATGAACACTTCACGTTGTACAGCGGTTGCAGTGTTGCAGTTCTGCTGAACTCTCTTGCGTGTCACGCACCATCGCCATCAGTACTAACACGCTTTTGTCATGCAACATTCTTAGTACTCATTTGTCACGCAAAAACGTTACTATAGTACGCCTAGGTCACGTATCATCAATATTTATTAGTAAACGACATTACAAACCCCTTCGGACCGTTTATAAGCCATAGACCCGGTAAGTGCTCAGATTTATGTTATAAAAGCTCGACAAATAATTTGTGACTAATGTAGTGTCTGTCTATCCGTCTGTATGTCTGTAATGTGTGTGGGTGTCTTTCTATAAGACTAGTACTGTAGCTAACTCACCTGTTGCTTTTTCATTCTATACAGTTTTCAAGTCAGGCAATAGTTATCCTGTTAGGTATTCAAGTAGAGGGGCTGTTAGCCCATACAGGTTGTGTATTGGCTGACAATTCCTATCCAACTCGTGGCATCTGAGGCTTCGCCCGCAAACGCGCAATTTCGAAAACGCTTAAATTGCCGGCAAAACTTGCTAAAAGCACCAATCAAGTGTTATAACACCCGCTCATCTAACTAACTAGTTTTTGCTCCCAAGAACTATATATATCAACCTTTTTATAGGATACCTGTGACATCATCAAGCTATCCAAGATAACGCCGCACGCACTGGGCCGGATCCTGATTGACAGGTGCGGCAAGGAACACCAATGGGCCAATAACAATCCGCAGCAACACTCGACCAGGAGGTTTCTGCAAGCCGCCATCGACTACATTCCTAAAGCAACTATGGATCATGGAGCAGATTTGAGTAACGCGCACTTTTCCTTCAAGGATCCAAACGAAGATGTTATCATGATATCCGGCCAAGGAGACTGGCATTTTGAGTTTTGCAAAAGAAGCGAAAATAACTTTGAAGTAACATGCGAAGGAAAACCTAGGAGTTATTTCGAAAATTACATGGAACTGTTGTGTTCCGGCTAGGGTGCGAGTAACTGTTTTGATAAGAATTGGAGCGACTAGAAACAAAGTAGTTCAATGTTTTCGTGTAGTGTTAGTGTGCTAAGTAAGATATCGGTTGTGGTCCAAAGCAATGGTGTACATTTGCCAAAACATTCACTAAAAGAATATATGAGCATCATAAGCAGGATGCAGAACAAACGCCACCACTCCCCACTGACACTGTGGACACGTGGACTATTTAGAGCTCAATCTTAAACTCTTAGTAACATTTTGTAAAAAGAGTTACAACAAAAGTATAAGAAAATAAATCAATGGGTAAGAAGGGGTGCCTCAGTGGTATCTTAATTCATTCACCTGAAGAAGGCAACAGGATCGGTTGCCGAAAGCTTGTGTTTTTGAAAATTTTTGAAAACGTTTTTTAAAATATTTTATAGTTTTTATCAGTGGTATCTGTAGCTCAACCAGTCTAGGTAAAATAACAACCCGTAGGGAGGAGGGAGGGGGAGGGGGAGTTGGGGGGGTGCAATGGGTGCGCTGCGTAAGACACCCAGATTATACTGTTTTTAAAAGAAGGGCCGCCAATGTCAGGCATGTTAATGTACGAACCCATCAGACCAGCAAGCAACATCCAGATTCCCAGGCGCTCAGAGCAAATGCTCTGGTCACTGCACTCTTCCTCGTGTCCTCACTCATTCCGATCATCGCAATAGCGTCAGTTCACATTCAAGACGCCGTTTGTTACACTGATAGCGAATACTAACTGATTGTATAAGATTGAAGCAGACAAAGGTTATTAAAAACTATCTATAAATAAAAAGTAGAGCGTTTATCTAAACCCTGGATTACGAGGGGTTTTCAAAAGAAATAAAGAATGAACTATTTGAATTGCCTCTAGCTATAACCAGAAATATACGCTGTAACCTACCAACTTAATCAGAGCTATCAAAAATAGGCCCGCAATGCGTGCGTGTAGCTACTACGTTCTTGTTTCAATAGGTATGTGAATACAATGCTGTTTAGTATGTACAGCTATTTTAGAAAAGGTTGTCGTAAGGACTACGCGCCCATACCACTTACTGTTTAGTTACGGATTACATAAGATTCGTAGATTGAATGACTAGCCCTATTGTTCGAGATAAGTGGTTATTCGTGGAAATTGGTCGGTGCTCGGCCCATACAATAGGTTTGTACGACTCGACAATAACTTTTCGAAAAATTTTGTTTTCTATGAATTTTTTGCGAGCTCAGATGCGGCTAACAATAACATAACATAATTTTCACATCAAGAGATAACTCCTTGTGTAACTGCAGCCGTAGATGCGGCTAACAATAACGTAAACACATGAGGCATTGTTTTCTCATCAAGCAGTGAGAAAAATTCTCGGGAGTCTTTGTGCGACTAAGTCTTGTAGTTACAAGTTACAGTGGGAGAAAATCTCGGGAAAATTCGTGCGGTCTTACACGGCGTATCAACCTAAAATCGACTCTATCCATCAAACGATAGCATTGTAGCTACTGTCGCGCATGCGCAATAGCTACAAAAAGCAATATTTCTTCAACTACTTTAATAAAAATGTATAACTAACATGAAGAAACGCCAGAGAGGGATTGATACAAAATTTTACCGGAAACCAAAACCCCCTAAACGTGTAAGTGTTCCTTAAGACCTACACAATAAAAATATAAAAGCAACAGGAAACCCCACTCGCATTTCACATCCCCGTTTCTCAAAGGGTATATGTGGGGGGGGGGTACTCCAATTTAGTTTGGTTGGGGGTGTGCCGCTGGGTTCGCAAAAGTCGTTCCTTTTACTAGAGTTATTTCTGCGCATGTACAATCGAAAGCAAAAAGTAAATTCAGATTTTAGTGGTTTCTACAAAGTCTCCGAAGCTACTGTCGTCAACAAAAATGCTTTTATCGCTCCTTCTGATCATTATATGACCCGCTACTACTATTACAGTGCACTTGCCCTCGAACTTGCTAAACACAGCTCTGCTTGATACTTCAACTAGTTTTGATAAGAGATTGAGAAATTTAAGGTCAGCTAGGTCACGCATTTGTCATTTTCTACCCGAGGGTTAAGAGTAGCGACCGACTCAGTTGGAGAACAAAGCCAAAACAAACGAGTAGCGTGGTTTAAGGTTTAGAGTTTTCACTACTCTCGGGTAAACCCAAATGGTTTCACGACCCAAAAAATAGGACTCTGACGGCCTACGGTTAAACATCCTTATCAGAAAAGATGCGAAGGCCTAACTGTTTCAGACATAAAGGCAATAGCTGCACCTTCTTCTCAGTTACTCTATAAGACGCCGAGTTAAGCCCGACGTTAATACCGGGTATTGATTGATACAGACTGGCGCCTTACCAACTGGCCTAACCTAGAGGCTTTTTCAACAAACAAGAATCCCGTTTCGTTTAAGAAAGAGAATACTCCTCCCTAACATCATAAGTTAATTGTTTGTTGTTTCTACAGAGTCTTTGATGTCAATGCATAATTATCAAAGAAATTTTTATCGTGCTTTCTATTGATCAAGTCCGATATTATTACATAACACGTACACTCGATCTAGCCAAACACAGCTCCGCTTTACCGGCTGTTAGATACAGACAGTGTTCTTGTATTATCGGCTCGATGTACGAGCCCATCAGTCCTGCAAGAAGTATTCCGAATTCCCAGACGCACATAGCAAACCCTCTGGTCACTGCATCCTTCCTCACGTCGTCACTCATTCCAACCATTGCAAAAGAATTCACAAACAGGACACCACATGTTAAACCAGCAGCGAATAAGGTCAAACAGACCAAGTTCATACTGTGTAAGAATCGCCACCAAGAATCCATTAGAAGAGGAAACATGAGAAAAATACTTACTGTGGAGAGAGCCCATGTGTGTTTTGTAAAAGTGTTTAGGCCTGGCTTAACTAAGGAAACCACAAAACTGTACGATCGACCAGCAGCGGAGCCAAAATAAAACGAATTAAAGTAATATACATAAACTTCTCTGGGCAGCACACCACCTTGTTCATAGGCTAATGTTGAAGCGATTCCTTGAAAAGATATAAAAGCGGAGAAAACTCCGACAAAGAACGCAATGAAATGGTGCAATACTTCCCAAAATGCCTCAAGTTTTTCTTTTATGCTCAAACGAGATTCGGTTTTGGGTTGATTTTGTTCTTTAGAGGGCAGGGACTTGTATTCGCTTCGGCTTGTACCCAAACCTCTGCCGTCGCTCTTCCCTAGAAGCAAGTGGGAAAGAATGGTACCCAAAAGAACCCAGGCTACACTCAAAATGGCTGTTCGGGGAGACACGTGCAACAGGACCGTCGAGACTGTCGAGAAAAAATATGTATACTAAAAATCTATCATGATTGAAATATCTTCGTATTATCAAAACAAAAAGCTGCTGCATTATTCTCTTCTATAATTGAAATAAACAGACTTTAAAGCAGAAAAACATTTCTTCGATAGTTTTCAAATTCACGTTGAAGACTTTGAATTACGTCGGTTTGGAAAAAACATCAAAGAGTTGTACAGCAAGAAGGTTTCAACGTACGTTCGTCCGACCCAAAAAGTTGAATATACGTACAGGTTAGCTAGCACTATGAACACGGCCAAGCTTGTCACCTACAACCTACCCAGGTAATATAGATTGACTGACACCATAACCAATCTTGTTCCTACACTGCTAACACCAGCTGTACAGTAGAATATCACGTACGACCTACCCAGGTAATATAGGTTGACTAACACCATAACAAACCCTGTTCCTACACTGCTAACACCAACTGTACAGTAGAATAACACGTACGGCCTATCCAGGTAATATTGATTGACTAACATCATAACCTACCCTGTTCCTGTACTGTTAACACCACCTGTACAGTAGAATTTCACGTACGATCTATCCAGGTAATATAGATTGACTAACACCACAACCAGCCCTGTTCCCGTACTGTTAACAACAACTGTACAGTAGAATATCACGTACGACCTACCCAGGTAATACGGATTGGCTAATATCATAGCCGTCCCTGTTCCTGCAGTGAGAGCGCCAACTGTATAGCTCTCGTAGAATGCAGTAAGCGATAGAAACATTATCTCATCGAACGAAGTTGACAGGGAAATAAGTGCAACCCCGACAAGTTTTCATTCTCGCTGAGCAAATGTTACTATCAGCAAATTAATGATCCTGATTAATGTTTGAAGCTAAAACCTCGTCGAGCTTTCTGTGACAAAGAACAAAGAAAAGGGTTTGTTAAAATAGAGCCTGATCATTGTCAGTCATTTTATTGCTTTACAGGCTTTCGTACCTAAAGGTCCGGCATCCCTTGAGAGCCGCGCTTGATAATGTTTTATTTTATCGTTAATCAAAGTGTTTCTTCTCAAGATAAAAAAAATTGAATCATATATGGACATCACACAAACCACTAGAAAGTAGCTGCAACTGTTTGGGTAGGTTTTTGGTTGTGTTTGTTGTGTTTAAATTTTTTTTAAAAAAAACATAAAACTAAAAAACGTAAACTTTTCAAACCGCCCCCTTGTGTTGTACCTTCACCTGAAGAACTTGTTAACATGTTTTTTAAATGGGCCACTCCACAAAAGAAACTCAACAATTATGCTGTCCTTCCTTTCATTAATGGTGTTACACAACCCTTAACAAGAATAATCTTAAAGAAACATGCCATCCAAGTTGTAAACAAGCCCTTGAAGACTCTACAACAAGAACTCCCTTCTCCTAAGTTCAGACCTCAACCTAATGTTGTATACAAAATTCTACAAACCTAAGTTCAAACCAGCAACCTAATGTTGTATACAAAATTCCCTGTGCCGATTGTGATTGGTGTTATGTAGGAGAAACAGGCCGATGTCTACAAACACGCAAAAAAGAACACATTAGAAATGTTAAAACTGTTTCAAGTGGATCTAAGGTTGCTAAACACGCCTGGTCTTTGAATCATAATACTGACTTAAATAATGGGGAGTCAGGATGGCCGAGCGGTTAGCGCTCGTGCCTCCCACCACTGTGGACCCGGGATCGAGTCCTAGGTTCCGCATGTGGGCTGAGATTTGTCGATCTCTATCTGACTCCGAGGGTTTTTCTCCGGGCTCTCCGGTTTTCCAACCCTCAACAAAATCGACACCCAGCTATATCTATCTGGCTGTGGAGCTGTGCTCCGAGGTCATGCATGGGCCGTATAGCGGCAGCAACATGCGCCTTAACATGCTTTCGGTCCGTCCGACCTCGTTAAGCTGCGTCCTTCGCAATTCATTCCATGATATTATTATTATTATTATAACTATTATAACTTTTTTTTTTAAATAAAATGATATTTTTATTAACAAATTACAAAAACCATGCTATCTACAATATGAAAAAATCGAAAGAAACCTATTTACAAAATTGTATTATAAGAGTTTAACAAGAGAAGAATTCGTAAGCTAGTAAAAATATTATAAAAACTATAAAAATATAAACTATGTAAAAAAAAATGAAGAAGACAAAAAGCTAAAAAAAAAGTGGACTAATAAAATGGACCTAAGAAACGCGGGCAAGTCCTTTTTCTATCTCGAAGTCAATATCGTTTAAATTAAGAGTGATCTTTCATGGTGCTCTCGAGCCTCTCAAGCAGAGTAATGCCGATCTTAGTAGGGCGAAAGACACTCTGGCACGGATCCAACCTATAGTAGTCAGTTGTTGTAGACAAAGAATCCTTCCGTGTTAGCAACTCACTAGAGTTCTGGCATTACTCTGCAACGAAAAATGCAGAAAATAATTTCAAACCTCTTCCAAAACAATACGGCATTCTTTTAAAAACTAACTGTTAATTATCTCTTTTAACATTGTTCTATTTTTATTCTACATTTTATCCCACCTATGTTTCTCTATATAAACACTACAAACATTTTTATTTTTTTACTCTGATGAAAGCTGTAGAAGAACAGCTGAAAGATTAGTAGTTTTTATTTTTTTAACCCGAGAACATTTTATATATATATTTTTAAAAAAGTTATGGATAACCCTGGTTTCGCCTCAGCTGGCTAAGCACATTTGTTCCGTTTTATATACCAGTTCTTCTCAGATTTTGAGTTTTGTAGCTTTTGGTAAAATTCGTTATATATAGATCGTTGACAAGACGTATATTGTCTGTTTAAAATCTCGGAAGTAACTCGAGATTGTTAACTGACCAAACGTATTAAATGGTGTTGTAAATATCACGTGACACGTTATAGAATTTCAAATACATGCAGGGAGTAGTTCAGAAATCAATCCCGAGAGGTCAGCCGGCGCCAAAACGACAGAGTTTTATGACTAGAATTTCTTGCATTGGTGAAGTGATTCATTCTAAAAACCTATGTTAAACTAACTTATGTACACAATTGTGTACTTATCAGTACAATAATCCATTAGAGGATGAAGAGGTATATTTGTGAACTTACCAATCCGATCAAAGAAGAAAGGTGTCTTCAGGGCCATTAAGAACCCGGGAAAGGAGACACATATAAAAACAATAGAGGTTGGAATAACCAGTCCAGATAAGATATCTTCTGTAGCAGCAATTACCAATGGATAAGAAAAGGTTACAGAGGTCCCGGCAAGGAGAAAGATAAATAAAGTGAGTCTTTTTTCTCCTCGTTGACCGTGGTCCATTTGAATGGTGTCTGGCGCCTCAAAGATGATCTATTGAAACTCTACAGTTTGTCTCAAAGAAACGAAAAGAAATTGAATCTTCTATGTGCAGGCAGAAAGTCCCGGCATCTTGTTTATATAGGCTTTGCCATACTAAAGAACTAGTTGTGATGTTGTTCCACGCAACCTGTGAGCAGCTTATTTGAAAATCTAGTAACTTTGTGTTCCTCTGGTGTTTCAATCAGCACTTTTTAAAAATTTATGAAGGTATAACCGTTGAGAAAATGTGTTTTTCGATTCAGGAAGCCTTGTTTCTTTACATTGGGAGGGGGAAGGAGGGGGGAGAGGGGTTTATTAGAGAAGGGGGGAGGGGCTTTAGGCGGGGGTAAACCCAAACTTTTGTTGGATAGTGAGGAAGTTAAAAAAGATATTTGAGTAAGAAGAAATTTGAATAAAATCGGCAAACCGTCCCTCCTGGCAAGGGACTAGTACAACTTTGGTTTGAGGACGGTTTGGTGAATTTACATCAAACATTTACTTCAAAATTAATTTTTAAACTTCCCAAAAAATCATCAAATTAAAAAATCTCTTAAAAACTACCAACCTTTAAGAAAAAAGAAACTCAAATTCATCCGAAAATTCTTAAAATATATCCAACCTGACTCTCCTTCATTCCGTCTGTGTTTTAAGTATAGGGATTTTGTAGATTCAAGCCATAGACGGAGATAGCCTTGGCGGATTATGCTAGCATACTTTTTGGCATAACTGGAGGAAAACAGCATAATTTCTCAAACGAGCACTGCCACGGCATAACAAGCACATTTTAGCACTTTTCGGAGCATAAATTCATAAAATTTAGTAAATATGGCGTATTTTCTACATAATTAATCAAATCTTAAAGAATTATTGATTTTGTTCTGACATGCTTAGTTACTAGGCTTCTGTTGGTTTATTCATTATCTACAGATGTGATCGTTAAGTCTGATTTGGGCAGCTGGGGGCCGAGACAAACTTCCATAAAACGTTAAACACAAACATCATAATTTGATGTCGTTATTGCGCGCCTTTTTGCACAGAATCTACGTCATTCTGTGAGCATAATTTCGGAAATCAGGAGCATAATTTGGGAATTCTGGCATAATTTTGGCATAATTAGGCAAAATTTCGAGCAATGCTAGTAGCACAGTATGCCACTTTTAGGAGCACAATCCGTCAAGCCCTAGACAGAGATATAGGAAGAAACGTGGAAAAGTAGCCAGAAAGCGCGCTTTGGGTTTACTCCCTCCTTAATAGAGCATTACGGTAGTTAAATGTTACGAACTCCATCTGTCAGATCATTAAGCATACATATGTGTCCAAAGTACGCGATATGTTTTATGGTATAAAAGGCCCGGTTGGAATACTCCCTATATTGGGATGGTAGGTATGACCGTCGTATTTTTTAGGGTTTAAAATTGTCAGTCCGGTATTTTTTAGGGGGTTGTTAAAAGAAATCCTGTGGTAAACCAAGAGTCTGGTATTTTTTAGGGTTGAAAAACCCCAAGCTATTACTCTGCCTGCAGTCCCGTGTTTTAGCAAACGTGCATACTGACTGAGAAGTTAAGAATAATTCCTTTGTTGAATGTATCATGAGGAAACCGGCTTTTACGTCGATCCGCTGCCTATCAAGAGAAAATTGGTATTTTTTAGGGTAATTTTAAAATCGGGAGGTGTTTTTTAGGGGGGGGGGGAATTTTTTATCCCTTGGTATTTTTTAGGGTATTGTTGAGATTTTTCCGACGGTCATCCCTACCCTTTTGACACCCTAGGATGTCTTCGGTTCCCGGCTTACAAAATTGTCTTGTTCCGCGATAAAGATAGTTTTTGCGTTCGTCGGTCAGTCCATCGGAATTAAATTTGCGGGGAAGAGTCGAAGCAGACGAAAGAACAACATCGTTCTTTAACAACTGGAACAATTTTTCTGGAGAAGACACGAACTCCTTGAAGTAGACCATTCCAGGGTTTTCCTTGGAGAAACGAAAGTGAAGATCCTTTTTCATGTTTGGCAACTTCTTGAAGTATGAAATTAGGAACGAAGTCCAGTTGTAAACTGGGACAATCACTCTGCCGTCATGCGTTCCTACCAGTTGAGCTTTATTGACCCCCGTGTTGCTGGATGTCTCAACCAACCGTGCAAATTCGTAGAGCGAGAACACAAACGTGACTTTGTAGGACCGCTTGATTAAACCAAAACAACGGTCCGGAGCAAACTTGGTGTGACCGGCTATAAGAAATGAGTATGTGATGGAGTCATGTAACTTCATTAGAATTCTCCATGCTAAATACCAAAAAAGCAATTATTTTTGTTCTGACCAGTGCAGTTAGGCGTTTAGGTGCGCGTCTATCTCTGCCAAGCCATGGTGTTCAAAATAGTAACTGACGTAGCTGATGGTTGCGTTTGCTCCCTTGCCAGTATCAGCGGCCTCATCTATAAGAAAATTGACCTGTCTCGGTAGGCCTTCGCATATTACTCCGAATATTGCACACTTCCGAGGGGTTTTGAAGTAAATTGGTCCAGGTTGCAGGGGATGGAAGAGATATGGACCTGCTGGGCGTAATCGAAGGAATAGTGAATAGCGCCATTAAAAGAACAGGAGTGGCGGTTTTCACGAATAAGCAACGCTTTTGCTCCGATATTTTCCACAGTGTTTGGACAGTCTTTACAAAAGTTCCTATAGTATTCTCTCTTAGACTGGACACAGTTCAGTTGATCCTGGAGGGTATTAAGATGTTCTGTCTTTTCTGCGTCAGAGAGGTTTGCCGCTCTTTGCAGTTTGTTGGTGTTTTGTTGGCAGGTGAAGCAGAGATCAGTCATGGGTTTTGCTACAATCACGTTAGGGTGAAACTGTTCCATCAGCTGTAGAAATTTCCTATAGCTTACTGCTTGTAAGTCAGGAGCCTTGAACGCTGTTTCAGCGTAGACTCGCCAAACGCTGATCTTTGTCTCGGATGACGAAAGAACTTTAATTTCGTCATTTTTAAATCCAAGCATCCTTCCTGGAAGGGAGATTGCGTTTTCCTCGATGTAGTTCGACAGAAATGCGTGAACATTTTCGATCGTAGCCTGGGAAAGCGTGTTTTCAGGTAGTCGTTTGCTATTACCACGAGTCCTGAGAAAGATACCATATTTTTGGTAGTGTTCTTTAAGCCTTCGAAATCGCGAGTCACTCAATCCGTAAAATACAAGAACATTTCCTTGCAGATAACTGGCACTGACCGGTAGTAAAAGAAGCATTGAGGAATCCTGCTTCTTTTTACTCCAACAGATTCGCTGTGAGTGAAAACCTGTATGCTCGTGAGAACCACCAGATCGAGTTCGTTGATTGACAGTTCCAAGCAGTTATACAAGTTAAAAAGTACAACCGCCTCTGAAAACTGCTCAGAACACGGACTGCCTTTTGGGCCAAGAGCACAGCCACAGCCTTCCTTCAGGAATTTTTGGGCATTTGCAATTATTATTTCGTTTTCAATTTCTCCTTGATCAGTCTCGGCCATAGCTTAGATTTAAACTGCTTTGTGTTAGTTCTGAAGGACAATGGATGTCTGAATCATTCGTTTTGAGTCACGGAAAAAATATCGGAAACAACTGGCATGTTTGTATTTTGCGGTTTGTTTTGTCGCACAAGTGTTACAGGACGTACCGGGTCTGATATCACGTGACACTTGTGTGGCTCTGAGGTGACTCAAAAGAACTCAGCGGAAGGACGTCGGTGACACAACCGAAAGTGAAATATTTATTATTTTTAGTGTTGGTGAAAAGCAAGACTTTTTCGGTCGCTGTCATAGCAAAAGAAAAATTGACCTGAGATTATATATATTAAGCATAGTCATGGTTCTGCGCACGACCCGACGACATTTGAGATGAAAAATATTTCGTTGCTGCCTAATGCTGGGTATGGCTGGTAGCGAAAAGAGTTTGACTTCGCAAAAGTCAATCAGTTTGACTATAGTTTTCAATGCACAGTTAAGGCACTATTGTGATTCCAGTGATTTTCCACATAGACGTGGTC